>DWON01008158.1:0-12334 GCA_018251015.1 Phocides pigmalion okeechobee
GTACTTACCTGTTATTATTATTGGCCAACACATAATTTGCGGGCATTCGTAAGTCGAGAGGCGGTCCGTCGGCTGTCAATCTCCCTAATTGGAAATATAGATAATGATAGGTTGCGCACGCGTGGGCAGCACGAGTGTAAGAGTTGGAGTGGTCTTGTTTTTGTTGCTCAGAGAAATTACGGAAATTGCGTCGGCGTGAATCATTTTGCATGAGAAGAGGGCAGAAGATTCGAGAAGAGAAATGGGAGCAGAAGATACATTTGTTTGAATTGTATCCTTAAAAGTGCCCGTAAAATGTCAGTGGATTATCTTTGGACCATAGATAAAATCGACAAATGGAATGAACGCTGCCATCCGTTAATTTTCGGAGTGTTTAGTATAATAGAATATTTGATACTTGGATAAATGTGATAAAGATATAAATTAAAATATCAAACATTATTTCTTAAAATGGAATAACCACGAAAGGCTTATCCTATGATGACATAAAAAGGACTCAAGCCTTGGAACGTCATGGGGTACAGTGCAATCAAAGAATGTGTAATATTGTTCTTGACAAATCGGAAGGATGCTGTCATGCGACAATCGCTATACAGACGCGCTTCAAACACTTGACTATCGTGAGCGTTAACATTTGTAGAAATAGAAACACTAACGCATTTAACTATAGTTATTTTATTTTGTGAAAATTCGAAAAAATACTTTTATTGTTGTACAGGATTTTATAAGAGTTCGTGTTTTCAAGTCTTCGCAATAACTTTTTGTAACGCAAATATGTGCACTTCATTCCTACTAAATCCAATACATATAATAAGTGTGTTTTGGATATAAAAATCTATTTTTATGATTTATTTCCTTTGATGAAGGCGCGTTAATTCAGCTTTATATCGC
This sequence comes from Phocides pigmalion okeechobee, assembly GCA_018251015.1. NCBI lineage: Eukaryota > Metazoa > Arthropoda > Insecta > Lepidoptera > Hesperiidae > Phocides > Phocides pigmalion. The sequence continues at coordinate 892 of DWON01008158.1, forward strand.
TTATCATAATCATTATAATAGATTGCATTATGCATCGTTCATACCATCATTATAGCTTTGTTAATAAGATCCCGCTCTTGCTTCTTAGCTTATTAAAGCTTTTTAATTGAACACATAAACATACCAATGTATTTACACGGTTATATTAATAGAGGTTATAACCGGATGCCCGTGTACACATTCGAACTTTTCAAAAGAAAGTATTTGTTTCCTTTCCGCTCAGCAAAATTCATAAGGCTTTTTACGCGGCTGCAGAATGTGGATAATGTTTTTGTATGAATCAATATGATATTTCATATAATATGACATTAATTTGTAACCAATTATTACTGGTTTAAATTAATTAAAAATGTGGATATCAGTAGTTTGTTGTTATCGATTGTGTTTTCTTAATAATAGGATATCATACTAATAATTACTGTATATGAGTAAAAAATGTGCTTAAGTAAAATTGACCTTGATGTCCTTATTTCATTGGAGGGTAGAATATTTGTAAACATGAAATAGTTAATCTTTATATATTTTCAAAATTGATAAAGTCAATATACGACTAATAATAATGCGTGAATACATGGACAATCGCTGTTTTAGTTCAAAGACGATAATGCAAACGTGAACATGAAATCGTAAATTTCAAAAAAAATGTGATATTTTCGAAATTAAAAGAGAATCATATGAATAATGATGGCATATAAGTGACGCTGTGAGATGTGATATTGTTTTATTAAGTTAGTTTATTTTTTTGTAATAATGTTAAAATATTTATTTATTTAGTTTTTCAAATTTAAACGGAACTTTATTGACTGTGTTGACTAACCTTTTCCAGTCCTTTTATTATTATATTGTAATTTATTATTTGCATATAATTAAAAACTGATTAGGACGTCGCAATATATATTTTAACTCTCTTCACATTTTATATAGTGCATGTTTTGAAATATTTACCATTGCAAATGGTGGTAGCGGATTGTTGCAAAATAGTTTTAACAATAACTTGATAGCATGGATTTTCGTGAAGTAACGCCTGATACTATTAACTATCGTTTTGTTAATTCAAAAGATGGACGTAGTATAATTTTAAACATGAAATCTTTAGACTTACAGTTATCTTTTCTAAATGTCATCGGTTTTGTCGAAATGTTGTGACATTTAGGCGCTGACACTTTCTTTGAACTTACAATTTCATTGAAGTAAAACCTTATGAATTATTCATTATTGATGCAGAACACGGAAAGCACACACGATTATCATTTCACATGATTCTCAAAAGGCAAATATTGACTTTTCGATACTTTGATTTGCATTAGAAATTTCATCGTTCGTATTGAGGCGAATATAATGAACATGGATGTTATAAACGGATACTTGGTACAGTAAATATGTATAGTTGTATTTTAAATAAGAATAGCCATTTGTTTTGGGATGGTATTAAAATTAAATAGGAAAGTAAGCTACTAATGTGACCCCGACACAATAAGTACGTACTAACTAGAGGCACTAACAGTAAGTTGGAACAATTCGTGTGTTTGTTTTACCAGACAATAATAAGTGATTTGGGTTTCAGTTTAATCTGTAATATGTAATTTTTACTGAGATTGTTCGATGCAAATCCAAATTATAATGTAGAATTTTTACATTTCGACTGGAGAGTTGTCATCGCCGCACCGTTTAACGTCGCCTTGAATATAATTGGAGCCTCACATATGCGGTAAACTTCTTAATCGTCAGGTAACAACGCATCAGTGGTCGACTCCTAGGTGGATTCTTGTTTTATATACAATTGGTAATAGATGTCCACGGGCGGCTAAGATCATTTACTATCAGATGCACTGCATGCTGCTACTTCTATTATATAAAAAGAAAAACTCAACATCAACAAACAATGCATCACTAGCTTTTAAAAAGAATTCATCTCGCATTTTAAGAGTCCTTGGGTTTGTGGATCTTAGGAATACCTTAGAAATAGCACAACTAGTACAACAGTGCGTAAATGTATAGAGACGGTCCACAGATTGGAAATGCGTTTACGGAGAAAGTTATAGCGAACGTAGTGTTGTCTTCACTACTCACTGGAAATGACGAGTTTTTTTTATAACTAGTCCCATAAACGTGAAGCGCAGATTAAACACACATCGGTGGCTTTTGAGCCGTAAAAGTAAGTAATTGACGATTAATGACGCCTTACTGCAGTTACAGCTAACCTTCGTGCGGAAATAATGTCTTACCAGGGAATTTCTTGAGGATGTCAGTAATCTTCAGACTGCGTGTGACTAGTATGTTTTTCTATATGAAGAAAGTAGGTGACAAGCATGCAGGTCACCTGACGTTAAGTAGTAACTGCAACCCATGAACGTTCACTTATAACTTCAAATAGGTTACAACTGAGCGTCCTCTATCTATAAAATGGTCGCAAGTAGATGCATTGCTACTCCTGAGGAATAAGATCATCTCACTTTATACGTAGCTTGCAATCGCACCTCTTGTAACCGTAGTCAGGGACTACTCTTCTACAACTGAGACAGAAGAACTGCTTTAATGGTGGATTATGGCGGTGGTACCTCCCCTGTCGAAATGTTCTATTCCCTGCCTCTACCGATACAGAGGATACCGTTGCGCTATTTTGGCCTCGAGTAACAGAGTAACATTTTGAACTTAAATTCAATTCAATTTATTTTTATAGATCTTTGTTTTGCTCTATACCCCTAAATTGCGTAAAACTACTCGTAACCTATTGGCCACCTCTAGGTTTTACTCGCTCTTATCAACTGACGAGGCGTCAGCTTCGATAGACAGATTAGATAAAACTCAATATGTAAATCAATATGATATACTGTTCCATTATATTTTTAGATTGCACAACATAAAACCACTTCAAACAGATAACGTTTCCGTAGATACAACAATGTTCGTATGTTTTCCGAGTTGTTAGCCGAGTTGATAATCTTTGAACATTTCTCTTATATTATAAAAACAAACGACCTTACAAATGGCGTGATAGAATAGTCGCTGTAGGCCACATACTCAAACACAGAATATCTTAAAAGGAATTATAATGAAAGCCTAAGCAAAAGGGAGGCCGTGCCGACGCGGTACTGTGCAAAGAACGCAGTGCTTATTAGTTTAATTATTACCTTTATTTACCTGTATTATGTATTTTTATTGAATAACAGATATGTATTTTATGACTTCTAGAGTAAGGAAGCATTTAACATAAGTAAAAATAGCAATAAATTCGGCCAACACTTTAATTTCGCACAGAATTTTATTGATAACGCAAGATTTCTCGACGTTCCAAACCGGTTTTAATACGCTTAATGACATTTTTCTTCTTTTTTGTTTCTGAAACATAATATCACTCACTGAAGTTCATTGTAGTATGTAACAAGATACCAGACCATCCTTTACCTCGAAAAAACCGATTCCCGATTTTATTTCACACTTAATTTTGTACTTGCGGGAACGCTTACAAGTAAACTCAAGGTGAACACGGATTGCCTTTCACGATTGACAAGATCGTAATAATTTAATGGGAATAGTAATGTTCGCCATTAAATGTTTTAGCACCCGTTTAAAATGTATTTGAACAAATATGTGCTTTCTATGGTCACGGCCCCCATACGGCAATACGTTTAATGTGTCTTGGATTTAGATACATAACCAAGTAGACGTCAAATGAAGTGAAATTTTGCAGTCTCATAAATACACTTAATTATATAGTCATTCGCTAATTAAGTTTAACTTTATACGGGTAATACAACTATTATGTGAGAGATATTTCTGCGTTGATATTTTATGTTACCAGTTCATATGTATAAAATATTTGATGACTACCTGATGGCATGGGCTAATTGGCATTATGTGAAAACCGCTTATGTGATTTGATTTTTGTTTTCATTTTGTAAAATATTGAGTGACACAACATTCAGAATATTAGTTTGTTAGTGTTGTATAAGGATTTGCACAGATTATACAAAAAAAAATCTCTTAATTTTAACACGGACGAAACCGTGGACACTGAGTAATTAATTAACAAAACTTAATCATAGTATGTCTGCAAACGACTTGCAAAAATATTGATATTAAAACTCTGTTACACACACCTGCGGTGGCTTTACTTTCTTCTTTAAACAGCTGTAGAACACTGCTGTAGACTGACTTTCGCCCCACCTGTACCTGCTTTTAGCGGCAAATGAGTGCTGGTATCCGCTGACAGCATGAATAATAATTAAAAACACAATGATATTTAAAATAAGTCTATAAATTGTAATTATTATTAACATCGGAAGAACTCCACCCATCGCCAGTTTCTAAGACTGTTATAGAGGCTTTTTTAAAAATCTCTATGACATAGCAGAAAGACGTCAAGAAACTACATATTTGTTCAAGTTAATATCGAATGACTTCAAAATCCATGGTGTGGTAACAAAACACTCAGTACTATTGCCACTTATCAAATTGCCGTGTTTACGATGACGTAATGCTCTTACAGTGGCCATTTGTTTTTTATACACTTGCAACACAGTCAAGGCAACGTCAACGACCCACGGTGTGGCCAGACTAAACAAAAAGTGCTACCCTTTTTAAAGGAACCCATTCATTCAGTGCAGGTGTTGCCATTTTTTGTTGTTATAATAAATGTATGGTAATAAATCTGCTCTTAAAACATTTGTAAGTAAGTACAAGAGCGAAAAAAATTGCTCGCTTTTTTCTATGTTTATTTTTTTGTGGTCTTTGCAAAATATTACAAGGTTTACGTGCTTTAAAATTATTTATAGAAGTACCACATTTTATACTGAAGAGACAAGTACTGTGATAACATTACCACATTTATTTCTCATTTGTATTAGGAGCGTAGTGTTCCTCCTTCGTGTAGGGTACATAAAAAAAATTAAGATTGAGTTTATAGATTTCCTAATTTGGAGATATCTAATAAATAAAAACTCTGAGAGAAAAAGACAGAGAATAGAACTCCGAATAATAATTTGACGGAGAAGGATCAATAGAATATAAATATTCCTAAAATTTTCCTATAAATATGTATCTACCAATCAGTATAGTTGGCCACAACCATTGAATCGGCTATCGAACAGGACTCGGGACTAATAACCGCGAAATCTCTAAACATCCCAAAATATGCCAACACGACCACACTTTAAGCCAAAGCTGTTATTAAATCGTTTTTATGCCACACCTTAATTCGTACCGGCCTCAACGTAATTTGCTAACAGAGGCCTCCTAATCCTTTCCATCTTGTTATAAATTATGTTCTGTAATATTGGTACGATAGATTGATGTTGACGAATCGTTTTTGTTTATATCATATTGCTTCTACTGTTAAAAATCTTACCTTTATATATAACCTTTTTTACGATGTTGAAGCAGCAAACCAATTAGGTTGGCTACTGACGGTAGGTCATAACTGCCGCACGTGGACGGCTATGACGATCTCCATGTATTTATTTATTTATTTATTTATTTTATAATGTTGCACCAACAAGGTTAACACTCACACATGGAATAACATATAACAAAAAGGCGAATTTTAAAATTCTAAGTGTTACACCTCAATTATAGGCGCAAAGTATGTGTAGAAGAGGAGCCAACTAAAGTCGATCGCAGATATGTTATTCCTTCTTAGTAATATCTTGATCCTGGTAGCTGTCCAATTGGCATCCCTGTAGCATTTAAGGGCTAAGGGAAGAAAAATAGTGTTTTAGTCAGTAAAAGTCTGATAAACCTGACATACCAGTTCTTGTGGCTTGGGGAAGAGTAGGTCAGTCAATGATTTCCACATTTTTTTACCAAAAAAAAAGGAATTGGACGGTAGGTTGTAAGTAAACCTGTAATCACAAATTTCTATCGTCATTGATTTCATTTATGCTAAAATTAGGATGGCGGTAGTCCTTCCTTGGTTGAACCTTATTGATTCTGCCACGTCCTAGCTAACATCTGTTTCAAAAAATCATTTCCTTGCAAGGTTCTGGTTCGTTTTGTTTTTGTCGTTGTTAAAGTTTTATTAACTCCTGTATTTACCAATATTCTCTTTCTTGTTACAGGTAAGCAACTTCTTAATATCTACAGATTCTTCATATGTAGGACAAGCAATTTCGACATGTTCGAGCAAGTTCACAGGACTGAGTAATAAGTAAGTTTAATTTTCACATGAAGTCGTGCCATTAAATATATTGATGTTTACATCCCTTTATGGGAAACCATTACTTCAAATCCGGCGGGTGTTCAATTCACGCAGAAACCTATTAGTTAGGGATGAAACGAATAATTCTTTTTACGAATACGAATACGATTAATTATTGTTTCGATGAATACGAATAATTACTTGTTATGATATATTATTAGTAAAAAGAAAAAACACTATGATATATACTTTTCAGTACTTTACCTAACTCTGATTACTTTTTATTGAAAAAATATAATAATCGAATGAATTTTATTATTAGAATAATTTCCAAAAAATCAGAACGTCAAAAAAACATATCAAATTAATGTAATACTCGAATGCGTTCCATTTTACTGATCTGAAGTTATCATAATATTCGGCGAGTATTCGTATTCGTCATATAATCGATATTGTCTAAATAACGCGACCAATTTGTGAGAGGTTGCAAATCATTAGTCGATAGTAAGTAATGAAAAAGATTAGGGTGCAGAATGATTAATTGCAGCACGGTGGTATAGGTGCCCTTCGCAGCGGTAATTCTATTAAAATATCGATTTATAGCGAACAGCGTGTGCATACTCTTTTCAGTTAAACAAATGTGTGATGAAAAGCAGAAACTGATATAAAATAGGGTGGTCTGATCGGGAGACAATAGTTAAGTAATTTTTTACATGAAATGATTTTCTTAAGAGACCAATGATTTTTTTATGAATCTAAACTTATGTTGTCAGCCGTAGCGAATGACGGCTGTAGGAAAACATTATTTCCAATGTAACGGATGTTTTTCAATTTTTTCCTTAGTTAACGTGCTTTTAAATGTCGCATGGCAAGGGCATGGGTGTTGCCTATAACTGGGCGGGAAGGAACACCCCATCACGCTACTTCAGTACTCATTGGTGGAAGTATGGGTTAGAGGCCGAGCCAAAGTCGATTGCTTTCAAACCGTCTGTAGGATCTTCTGCTCCAAAGAACTGGAGTGCAAAGAAAATTGTCAGTAATTCACCCATCCAATTTCCGGCCGTGCTCAACGTTACTCAACTTGGACCATTTACGTCTAATTTCTGATTTAACTTAACTGAACTTACTTTAATTCGTGTTTAATAGTATCGGTTACTTAAACCGTACGCACGTATCGGGTGCCCGTCACCACAAGGAACTGCAAACCGGTCACAACATGAGTAGCGAGCAAGAATCACGGACAGAAATCGGAGCGATCTGTTTTATTACGTTTTCTTTTGTGTCTTTCACTTTGAACAAGGTCGTAATGCGGCCGTTTGACCTGCCTCACTCCAGATCCGGCGGCGACCTAGTCTGTGACCGTCTTAATCGACGATTAGGTCCGACGAGCACTAATTGGACGGTCGATTCATTAGTTCGCTACGCTTTCCCTGTCGTTCGGGGCTTTGTTTTTGTTTTCTGAAACATGTTTCTTGGTCATCTTATTGTTGTCACTTTTACTTACTGTCTCCTGTCACGCAAATCACTGTAGCTGTGCACATATTTATAGAACTCAATATCTCTTTTTCTCTCGGTCAACCGTAGCCAACAGGGTACTCATAGCCGATGCAACGATTTTATATTATACCCTTGACATTCACAAAGTGTATGTAACCTTACAATGAAATAAAACAATTGAATTTAAACTTGAATTTGAATTTGAATTCTTAAATGCGTGTGATAAGGTAAATCTACTTATTGTTTGTTCCATAAACCTACCTCTCAGTATATAAAGATGAGAAAAAGTATGTTTGCAATGTGATACAAAATGTACGGTTGGACCGGGAAGGTACCAATGGCACTCTATACTTACAATAGGGCTACCTCAGTCCTTGGTAGAAGCAACGCATGTGTAATAGACTTAAAGTGTGTTTTTGTTATTTTGGAGTTGATTGCAGACGTCCATTAACGGCAATACGACTTAGCATCAAATGGACTGCATGTTCGTTTTCTACTACTATTTCATAAAAAAGGTTACCTCATTGCTCGTTACTGTAGTTGTCACTTCAACCCAAGGGCATCCACACACAATCTCTAACAGTACTGAATACGTAGACATGTTAGTATGCTGACGGATTAAAATGAACGTTCGCCTCGTTTCTAAGAGCAACCACATCTCTCCAACAGAAACACAATAATTTTTTTAATAGAGAATTATGAGAGTTAAATTTATGTGTTTACTTGATTGGTTTGGCTAGTTAAATAATTGCCAACCAGCCAGCTCTCAACCTATACCAAGTATAGTTATACAACCGCACTCTGGCATGCTCCACATCAATTTAGAAATCTACAAAACCGCCCCAAAGTCCTTGAATTTAAAAAGCGTGGTGTTTCCATACATTGAACTATTATTAGTCTCGGGACCCTCGTCCGAACTGCATTACAAACTCATTGTTTGTTGGTCCATCTGTTCGGCCATTAGCTCTAACGTTCGACAGATGCTGTTTCTGTATTTCTGTGTTTTCAACGTATTATTTAGTCTCGTCTTCAAAACAACTTTTTTTGTAAACTATATTTTTACGTTTAAAGAGTACCAAACGAGCGTAAAAGACACTTAGAGTGAAGTGGTGGCTATAGTCCTCTCGAAGATTCACATATATCTTTCTTCATTTTAACTAAAAAAATGTCTTTAGAGATACTGGATCCTGTTTTTCACCCTAATTGTTCAATCCTTAGGGATTATACAAATTTAGATAACACAATACGAGAAGTACGCTTTTCTAAATATTAGTTTTTCAAATACGTTATTAAAAACGGAGATAAAAATAAACCTAATCGAATTAAGAATCTGTTCCTTTTTTTGACGCTAATGTAAAAGTACTGAAGGTTACGTGGAGTCGTTTCTAATCCGCCTAACTTGTAAGTGTACACGGCAACAAAACATCCTCAAACTAAACACAAAAATTGCTTCACGTCAGATTATGCGGTTGGTGACGGCACCTCTTCGGTGGAACTATTCTTAATAGTAGTTCATATATATAATAATACACCTAATATACATTTTTAAACTAATGTCATCGAATTCATACATCTTACTATGTACCGGGTACTCATCAGTATACATTTTTATTTTTTTATTGCCGATATTCGAAGCTTCTTCAGTTAAATCTAAGTCTTGATACCAAAGTCTCTAAATCCTAACAAGATTCCGACATTGCATTATTCAACAGAATAACTGTCAGTACACTAATCGCTGGAGGAAATTGTATACTATTATTATTCAAACAATTTCAATTTAAATATATAGCAGATTTCAATACACAAAGGCGTATAAAAATGCGATCTTTTTAATTAATATTCGATTCAAATATACATATATATATACCACGGACATGGCCCATGGACAACCACGTCCAATCTCAAATAGAACAGGAGTCCTATTTAAGGATGGACACGGATACGTTCCTGCTCTTGAGGACAAAGATTGTCGCCTCCAATAACGTGTATCCGGCAACCACACCTCCCCAATCGAAACACATGAAGAACATGTTGCTTTACGGCGGGCTATAGGGGTGGCGGTGGTGCCGCCGCGGGCGAGCACTAACGGCTCTACCATCTTTAAATAAATTAATCATACAGTCATTCATTGTCATTTTTTTTCATAATTTTACGTTAATTATTATATAAGAAAGTAGAACAAAGGTTTGTAATACTTTAGGTAAAATATTAACAAAGTTATTTAATTTTCCTATCTCCTAAAAAGCAAGGGTTTTGCAACTTTGCATGAAGCCCGCAATATGCTTTTGAAGTTGAAAAACTCATTTAAATTCATTAAAGTTTTTACGTTACTCACGAAGGAACACACAAAAGGACGAAAACGTTCATAAATAATCAATATCAGTCAGTTAAAGATAGGAATCTTTACATAATCTATATATAAAAAAGAAAGTCGTGTTAATTACACTATTTATAACTCAAGAACGGCTGAACCGATTTGGCTGAAAATTGATAGGGAGATAGCTTAGAACCAGGAGGACATAGGATACTTTGTATCCCGTTCGACCGCGATCCCGTGTGACGTGACAAACTCACTATGAAAAGGGGTATAACAAAAACATATCTGACATGGAATATCGAAACGCAAATGAGAGCTAAATATATTTTTTTCTAAGTTTGAGTTTGTTAAATGTAAATTTTGTCGGGAATCAATAATTATCAGTAAATTTAGAATTAATTTTAGAATCCTAAATCTGCTCATTCATTTTCTCTTACGCGGAACAAAGTTCGTCGGGTCAGCTAGGTTTATAATAAAATATTTAAAAGACCTCTAGAAGCTTTTTTTTGTGAAGATTACGTGAATCAGGGATTTATAAATTAAAGAGAATCAATGTAAACAATCTTCATTGGATACGGGTAGGGGCGGATGTTGCGCCCTCATCTGGTTATTATCCCATCGCAGTGGTTGATGCGCAGAGTAGTTTTGATCAGAGGGTTTGTGATCTCCGTAAAAAGAATTCTTTCTCAGCACCCATCAAAATTGCAAATATAGGAAGTTACAATATTCTTGTGTAACAAATTTTGTAAATTTGTTTCTAGTATAACTAGAGTTCCAGCGGGGAGGTACTATATCCTCTCTCATAATGTACCGTAAAGCGGTCTTTGTGATTCGATTGTAGGGATACAAGTACTTACTGGCAATATTTACAAGCGAGGCGACCATCACACGCCTCAGGAGTAGCAACTCATCTATGAACGATTTTAAGCAGGACTTTAGCCATGTTTGAGATTGGACATGGGCAACAGAGACCATTTAGCATCGGGTGGTTTGCATTTTATGTGAGAAGAGTAGCAAACGAGAATGCAATTATCTTCGTGTAACTCTAGCGGTTTAAGCAACAAAGCAAATCAAATGTAGCTCACGGTTGACAGGAATTTTCCTACTCTTTTAATTTTTATCGTTATATTAAGCCCAAAACATAAAATATCTTTATATACTGTAATATGTATGTTATTCTCATGTATTAAATATTAGTCTCATCAACATTTGTGCTCTCTCTCTAGTTTTTAAATAAAAGAGTAACCATACATTCTCACCAACTTTTCAATTTATACATTTTATAGGTATAAAAAGATGATAATTCACAATAATGAATATAATAATAATATTAACACAATACCAAAAATAAATCTTTAAGAATGAGAGCCTACCTACCTGTATATTCTTTTTTTTATTGCGAAAGAGTAAGAAAGCGCATGCAGGCCACCTGGTGTTAAGTGGTCACTGCAGCCCATGGACAACCACGTCCAATCTCAAATAGAACAGAAGTT
>DWON01008159.1:0-12334 GCA_018251015.1 Phocides pigmalion okeechobee
TTTTTCAGATAAGCTATCGAATATAAGTTTCATAAAAAAGATTCTGTAAGCAAAGTAAATTAGTAGGAAATTTGTCTTTTATTAAAAGCGTCATCATTGATTGAGTTAAATGCCAAAATAAATTCGAAAATATATTAAAAAAAAACTTTAAACATTATATACGTTGAAGCTTGAAGATGAAAAATAAATTATATAAAATTATTAAAATAGCGAAATTAAAACAAAATAATGATGAATTAAAAATAAATATTTGATTTAGTTATGATGAAAATATAAAGTAAAAGATAACATACTCTAAAATACTAATGCTAAGATATTTGTGTGCCAAGAATCTGAACCCCAGACTATCACGTAAGCGACCGTAATCTTATTAAATCATTTATAATTATTTCAACTAATAAATAAATAAATATTTAGCTACCTAGGACATAAACAACTCAGTAATACTCTTTGTAATGTGTTAAACGATAATTATTTATTTATTTATGTCGTATTGTGTGTTAATTGGCTGTTTACTTTATTACCGACATTAGACTTAAGTCCTTGATAGCGCATATGAATCAGTAATCTATATTATATTTATATATATACGTATATGACTGCACAACTGCAATTTATCAAGGAAAACCTATTTTTAGTGATATTATTTTTAACGTCTCTCCTCATTGTCACAGAGTTGTCACTCTGACGTAATGCCGAATACTGGAGAGGCGGCCATTATTGATCGAGACAGATGCATCCTACTATGGCGTATTGTGCGAGGCGCACGCATCCACGAGCGCAGAGCCTGACGGCGCCGCTGGGTAAAGTAGTAGAGTTAGGAGTGGGACGTCCCTTAATATATATGCATCCACATATTCGGCAGTCGTCATAGTTTTAATCAGGAATTATTCCATTCATCAGTAATTTCTCATCAAATCTCATCAAGTTCATCAATCAAAAAGTAAGTATTGCGTCTTGAAAGCTAAGAATTATAGTGCAGTGTATTTTACGTAAATACACGTAATACGTAACTGTATTTGTATATGAGAAGTTATCTCCTCGCCCGATAACATACGCCATATCACACGGTCGAATACTCATACAATACGTATAAGTCCCTTTATATATATATAAAAGAGTGTGGTGATTGATAGACATACATACAGAAACCTCTGAATGTAGACTCCTGAAATTTTGCAGATAGATTATTTATATAGCTAAATGAGCACTAAGAAAGGAGATCTAGAAACTCCGTCCTTAACGGGTGAAAACAGAAAATGAAAATTTATCAATATTTTCACTCTTCATTTGTTTAAATTATACCTATATTATATCTCGCGCACCCTTTTCAAATCAGTTATTGATAAACAAGCATTAAAAAGTATATCTTTAGGAAGATCATTTACTAGAATGTATGCTAATGACGTCTTGGCGAACAAGGCAATGACAAAAATCTAGTAAATAATAAGTCTGTACCTACCTAGTTTAAATGTAAATCACATTTGCGATTTGCTAATTGGAACTTAGTCACGGATTTATTTAATTCTTCGTCGATTAATTACTATTCCTCAGTTTACAATTGTATACAATCCCACTGCTAGACCCATCTCTCAAAGTGAGAAGGCTTAGGCCATATTTCACTACATTGATCAAGTGAGGGTTGAATATGTACCTTTGAGAACTTTGAGTAGTAAGTGATGTTTTCATTGACCATTAAATTAGGTAATTAATACGTACATCAATTTAAAAATCACGCATGATAAAAAAATGGTGCTAACATATGGTGGTCAAAGAATCGACGTATCAAGAAGCCTCGTGAATACCGGCTGCGGTACCGTGCGTGGTTTTAACAGAATATTTTGTAATATCGATTAAATTATCGAATAAAAGCTAATTAAAATATAAGGCATAATACATGACATCGTAATGACTTAAACACGAAAGTGAAGTCATAAAACAATATTCCAAAATCGAATTTTAAAATCACGACCCACTAAGCTTTCATTTCGAACCGAAACGATATAAATCGAATCATTGGACTCGTTTTAATAAAATCGATTATCTTTATCGAGTTACATGAAAGTGGGTTCAATTTGTATGTAATACCGTAAGTTATAGACTATGAGTCAGCATCCGATTTTCACGATTAATTCTTTCTTTGACTAACTCGTAATGTGCTTCGGAGAGGTTATCCGTGAAGTGTCAAGATCGTCAGCTGTGATTTCGTGGGTAGAATGAGAAAAGGCTACCCATGCAAGTAAACAAACAATCTGAACTAATCTGCTCATCACACCCACAGCTGTTGATCGCAAGGCTTCATAATACTTATCACTGAAGCATATTTTTATGTGAGAAGAGTAGCAAACGAGCATGCAAACCACCTGATATTAAGAAGTCGCAGGCCATAGACATCGACGTACAAACACAATCACGACTAAAATCTTAGCTCGAACATATGTAGATGCTACTCCTGAGGACTGAGATGGTTATCTCGCCTTAAAGTCTAGCCGACAACCGCACCTCTCCAACCGAACACTAGTAATGCTTTACGGCGGATTATAAGGGCATTATGAGTTATCGCACAAAAAATGACGAAGTTTAAATCTGGCTCTTGGACTATTAAAAGTTATTACAATTATTACCGGGGTGCGACGGTACAGGTATAATGCGGTATGTTATAGCTATGTAGAGTAAAGATCCGACCACCCATATTGGTGATTACTCCGCCACGCCTATCTACCACTATTTCAATTTGAAGTAAAGTGCTCACATTACGAATAGTTACGAGTACTGGAATTGAATTGCGTATCTCATTTTGATGTAAAATTTGCATTTATTTTTCTTATAGATGTGGAATTTTTATGTAATACGATCCCTCATTTGGAGATCAACCCGTATTGTTTTTAAGCAGGATTTCGAAATATTTTCGTTAATAATATCCTAATGTCTTTCTGTGTAATATTCTGTTTTTTACTATAAGTTTCGTCGTGATCGGTCCAGTTGGTATAATTACCTTTTTACTCTTCAAATAAATAGTAAAAAAAAATTTTTTGGCGTCATACTTTTGAGAATCTACGACAAAAACCTACTTTTGCATGTTCAGTTTTTTTTATTATTTATTAATGTCCTGTTGCGTTTTAATACGCGGCTTAGTTGTATCTATGATGGATTTCCCCACATTAAAAAAAACATTAGATTGATATCGAAAACAATCAATTCGATTTAAAAAAGTTTATTTTTTATTATCTTTTCACCTAAAACACTATTTAAAGCATTTTGAAAGCAAAATCGTTCAAATTACGTATTCCTATTCAATTTATAGCAGACATTTATGCTTATATTTCGCGAAAAAAGCGCTAGTTGATGTTCTAGGGTATGTATGTAGCATTAAATTGTTAATTGAGTTTATTTTCACCTTACGTCACTTAGTATTCACCCCACGATGATCAAACTACGGTTATGCGAGGGCGCGTCCATAAAGTACCTAAATTGAAGGGCCATCACGACTAGTGTCTTTTCATTCTTTGTTGTTCGCTCTTGATATACATCAAAGAAAATTCAATTGTCTTCGAGTGTTTCCCCAAAGCATATATATTGACTGTACATGACATCAACTGTTTTTTAATCTATCTTTATCTAACCACTAGACTCAACCTGCTACTTTTTCTAGGTAATAATATAAGCTTAGATTCATATATAAAATTTGAAAAGTATTGTTTATAAGGTAATAATGTTAAATATAATAATATAATAAGGCATAACATACAGAGACCATCGGTATAAGCACTCTGTCAAAATTTGGGGCAAGTAACATTAAATAAAAAATCAGGAATATTAAAAGTATCGCTTACATTCAAAATGGTAGCTGTTTTTTTATCATTGTTATTTTTACCGTTGTTCGTTAAAATGTAATGTAGCTTTATAAATATAGCTTATAACGAGACTACAGTTACAAGGAATTTATCAAAATTTGGGGTAAGGACCTTATATAAATATTTTTCGTGTTAAACAAACAAATAAACAAACTGACCACGTTTCATTTTATATAATAGAATGGAGATGATAAATAGTTTTGTTAAAACCATTAACATAAAGAGATGCAAACGCTTTATTTGTAATTCATCTCTCTATATAATTTGCTTTAATAATAACTCAATTAAATAAAATTAAAAAAACATTTTTTTTTTAATTTTGCCTCTACTTGTGTTTATAAATTAGGCTTCGATACGGCTGAAACGTTTTTCACGGCATCTATATATGTATGATGATAGATGGCTCTATTAATGGTAGTTGATCTGAAATAAATAAACTATGAATTTCAAATACATATAGTCAACCAAGTTGCACTTGAGTGGTGGACGATGGCTTAATCCTTTTCATTCTGTAGGTACGTATGTACTTAGATAGTGAGACAAAAACAGATCGATGATAAAAAAATGTACATGATGAAACGCATGAAATAAAAGTATGACATGACTTTGTTATGAGATTTACTGAAATTTCGAAAATCAAAAGCACTTACCGATCTCCCAGCAACGTTGTTGTGTAGGTTGATCTTAGACTGTAGATCGTCAACTTTCTCCCTGATATCCAGGAACTTCTTTGAAAAGTCAATCCCGTAGGCCAGGTTGTGGGAGCATCCGCTCCATTCCCATTTGTTCACTTTTTTCCTGCCTCGAGGGTCGTGGGCGGTGCGGTATCCCAGAGGATCACAGCCGCAGGAGAGGAGACGCCCTTGAGCGCAAGCTCTGGCGATGGAGTGCGCTACGCCTGCAGCCGTCAGCGCATACAGAAACGCTGACTCCCGAAACCCTATAAAAATGAGATATTACTAGATTTCAAAGTACTATTACATTATGATTAATAAATTCTTTAACACGTTGATTTTTTATATATATAAACCTAGTGATAAGGCAGACGGGCTGCCTGATGGAAAGCAGTCATCGTCGCCTATGGACATTTGCAACACCAGAGAAATCGCTAATGCATAGCTGGCTTTGATAGAAAGCTCTTTTTGCACCCTTTTTGAAGAGCTCCATGTCATAGCGCTCCGGGAATACCTCAGAAGGAAGTTCATTGCATTGATATGTCATTGCATTGTTATGTTTTATAACAATATTTGCCATTGACACAAAAATTGCAACAATAATACAAATTTTCCTAAATAACACTTTTTTGATTTGATCCATTGTGAAGATTAAGTAAAAAAGTAATTAAAACTAAATTGCCAAGTTTTGGGTTTTGTGTGAGTGTTAGATATATGTTTAACTTGTAAATATTTTCACAGACCAGATTTCAAAGCCATTCTTTTTCTGTCCGACATAATTATTTTTAATAGATGCTAACGTTTATGGAATATTTGAAGTAGTATATGCCATAATTGTATGCCGTTCAAAATTACATCTAGCATAGGAAACAATTTCGAATAAGTACCCTGTAAAGAATTTCACAGTCAGTTGAAACAAAGTATCAAATGCAAAGTAAAGTCTTGTAAATAACTTAATAAGGCATCCCGAGCTTAAAGTAAGTAAATATATTTTTTGCCAACTTTCGCTTTATAGAGATGATCAGAGTCGTTACTTGCAAATTATCTCAAATGCCTGCACGTAAAATTTAATTACAACTATTGAATTTTCATGAAGCTGTTACCATATATTGCTTTTCGTTTACATTACTTAAGATATAACTGCTTATCGAGACCATCGCCGAAGGTTCATTGATACGACGTACTAGTTTATCAATTTCCATTAATATTATGCACCTGCGTTTGTAGGAACTCCAAGTCAGACGGTGTTATGGCTAATGGAAGGTCTCAAAGCGTAGTAAACTTCCATTCTATGAGAAATTTAATTAAAGTTATATTAAGAAAATTTCTGTGCATTTTATCGACTTCAAAAAAGATGACGACGGCTAAGATTGTCGATAGGTAACAACGCCTCTACGTGCGCCCCGCTTTTCAATATGACTTATATGAAAATTATCATTTACAAAATTTTATCATTGGAGCAAGTATATTAATAATTTGTAAATATAACAAAACTAAGTCCCCCGACGCGTCTGTCTGTCAGTCTGTTCACGATAAACTCAAAAGAACTGGACGGAATTTCTCACAGTTTTTAACAACAGGTAGTGATTCTTGAAGAAGGTTTTGGTGCATAATAAGTTAAGCTTTTTTCTAAATTGGGCAAGACATTAAATAGTTGATTTCAATATATTCATTCGTTGCTGAATTTGCAACTAGGTAATGACTGGATGCATGTATGAAAGAAAAATAATATAAGCAAATCCTCTCTTAGTACTCTATTTCCTGAGCGAAGCTGGGCCGGGTCAGTAGATGAAATATATTACCATTATACACTCTGGTAGCGGATTATTGCAAAGTACCTTTTAACAACTTAATATAATAATTAAATTATTGATTTTAAAATAAAAGCAAAAGTGAAGTCACATCCAGTTTATAATAGTCAACGTAGTAGCCAGTTCTGTTTCTTTATTTCCCTTATTCGGTGTGTGGTCAGCTCGTCTCGGAAGGTTGCAATAGGTAAATTCTTGCTGCAACATGCAACTCTCAATTTGTAAGTATAGGTATGCATTGCTAGGTGTGGAGTCTCGCATTCTTGGTTTTTGCTGCCGATAGTTCATATAAATGTTTGTATCATGGCGTAGTGGAATCATTCGACAAATGTATGTTTAAATAATCGATCATGATTGTAAGATTCGCATATTTTGGTCAGAATCTCTCTGTTTGTCGTTTTCCATTCGAAAATTGGAAGCGAACGATTCTCAACGCGTAAGGTTTAAGTTGAGAATCGAACATTTGATCTGATGGTTTCTCAATAACGTCATTGTCACTTATTTATGGATTGATGGATTATTTAATTTTATTTTTATATTACGTTTGTAAATTATATATAGTATGTTTTAATAATTATATAAGATATAATTTTACTTTAATTAATATTTAATATAAATAAATTATAATTTTAATTAACTAAATTATTTCGAATTAAAAATGCAATATTTACACTGAATAAATTCCAGTTGCGACGGTAAGCCATCAAAATACGAATTTTTATCCTCAATTTTTTTACTTGTGATAATTGTATATCAAACAATTTCCGAGATTAATTCTGTATTTACATATTTAGACGGAATTTGTGCACGCGGACAGACGGGCTCTCCGCAAGTAAATATACCGTGATTGTTCGCCCATAAATTGCTTACAAATCCCAGCTCAGCCAATGCGCACTAAATTTAAATACCAACTGAGACATCCCAGTCTATCGATATACTATCTGTCATACATAAAGCAGTGGAAGCATTCGAGTTCACCGCATCGCTTCACGGAACGCGGAACGATTCAGATCGCCATTTATCTATTTTATTGCAATAAATTAAACAGAATCCATTCGAGATGGGAAGATAAGCTATTGGACTTGCACAATGTAATCTTTTTACCATAAACAGAATGATAGGCGATTTGCATTTGAGTTAGGTACGGCGTAGTCGGTGCTTGGTTAATTGTGTTCAAATGTAACTCTTCAAAGGTTAATAATGTGCTATTCTCGCTATTTCATTGTGTTAAACAGAATGGACTGCTGATGTTGGCATTAAAGCGATTTTAAGAGCCATCCACGTTTAATAGGCAATTAAGCTACTCTTACTGCATGGCCACCTGCTCGCTTGATCTCCAGCGTGCCTGGTTTTTGTTGCAAGCATTAATCTTTACTGATACGTGCACTTAATTGTGATTGGGCTTATGCTTTGATCAACTGGCTGGCGATCCGCCCAAGCTTTGCACAATATTTACGAATTTAAATACTGTTGTAGATAAAACCGCAGGCATTATTACCGTGATACATATATTTTGGATAATAACATATGACGATATACATCAATTGTGTGTGACCATTTTGATGTTATCGTGAATTAAAAGAATGGAAGATTTCCTCGCTGATTCTACAGAAAATGTGCAACTAATACACTTTAATGAAAATGAAAAAAATACAATACATTTTGTCCTCTTATCACAGCATAATATTATTTAGGCTTTTTATGTTGTAAAATAGCAAACAATCAACCCATCTGATGATAACCTCTGAAAATCTCTGTTAGGTCTCTGCAGCCCATGGACATCCACTTCCAAGCTCAACCAAGACTAAAGTCCTGCCTGATGTTGTGAATAGAGATGCGTTGCTACTTGAGGAGTGAGATGGTCCCTCGTTTGTAAATGTAGTTGGCAATTGCACTTTTCCGAACGTAACAGAACAACTGCTTTACAACGGATTATAAGGGCGACAGTGGTACCTTCCTAATAGAACTGTAATTCTACCATATTTAACAGTTAACATCAGACGACTCATGCTTTTATTGTATCTATTTTATAAAATAAAAATACCGCGTACATAAATATTCCGAGGAATATGGTTCAAAATGGCCGTGACTCACACGAATTAATTCGATATAAAGAACGAGTAATTCGTTATCTATATGGATTAGCGGCTGTCTGTGGAATGAAACTAATTGCTTCACAGAGATAAGTTTTATTGAAATAATGGTGTTTTACGCGATAGCCAGTCGCGTAACTCAGGGCAAATGAAATTACTTGAAACTGTACCCTATTACAAGGTATTAAGGTTGGTTTTACCTAACAATGGTAGGTGTCGCTGGTTTTGTGGCTTCACATCTAAGGTTTCGTCTTGGTTTCATCCGATTATAATGAAAACGTCTTATCAAAATCCTTTCAGTGGTGACGTCATCTTTGAAGTAATTATGTTATATCACACACCTTATATTATTAAACATAACTTGTGTATCTGTGAAGTTTCTTCGCTTTAAATTATTTTTATAGAATTTATATGTCTGCTATTAGATAAAAGAATTCTAAACATTGACTCTAGTGAGAACTTTATTTTTGTGGTGGGATGGTGAGGAAGGAATATAGACACCAGGTCCTTGGGAAAGAGTTCGTTTTATGTAACATTTAAATGGCTACAGTGTTTAGAAAGAAGTTTTAGAACTCTCTGATTGCTTGATAATTGTCCTGACCCGCTGGAAATTTCCATCTCCTGTGCCTCAGATGAGGTCATACGAAATAACAGTCAAAGATTGCACGATGCAGGCATGTAATGCCATCTATTAATGAGTAGAGGAACATCATCACAGTAATTCGGCATTTGATAAATACAATGCCATTTGTAGACACTTTTAAAATGAAATATTTTTCTGACCGTGATAATTGCTTCCGACAAGTGACGACGACATTACTACAAACATTGTTACGTTTGTACTCGCTTGTACATAATATGATTATTTTGAATAACGCACTAGGGTCTGGGCAGAATAAAAATATCTTTCTAACAGTGTATAACACCTATTTATCAGTTTAAAAATTACAGAGCAATTATACAAGAACTGATTTTGAAAATTTAAATGGCTCTACTGTAAAATTAGGTCTATTCGCGTTGCGGCCCTTTTGTTTTGAAGTAGCGATATATGGACATAATTTATAATACTTTATTTTCAAAAATGAATACCTTGTAACTAATTATAATAAAAGCCGTACTTAAACAATCTAAGGGCTAAGGGAGTTAGTGCCATGTGATACGGTGCCAAGAATGCTGTGCCAATACACATATTTGTTTCTCCTACCTAATATTTTGCTGCGCGGCATCTACTTAATATTACCACATCTGCGTATGACCTCAGATAGGGCTTCAATTATATTTAAGTTGGAATTTGAATTTCTTGGTCTTCGCTACTTTTTTCCATAAAAAAGGAAATAACCACTAGCGGTCACCCATCCAATTCCCGACCAGGTCCAACGTTGTATCACTTTATAATTACAATCTACACGTAGCATTCACGCGTTTGTATTGACATTCTTTCCAAATTCCAAATTCAAATTCAAATTCAAATATTTTATGTCATCATAAAGTATTTACACTTTAATGAATGTCAAAGATGCCAGTTTTATTCATGAAGAACTGGCAATAAAGTTGCAGCTATCAGCCATTGCTGAAATTGCTCCATGGATGAAACATGGAGCAGCAATTAAGAGTAAATCCGCACTCCGCGACAGGTGGCGTCTTATTTAAACTTCGGCCCGCAGTTGAGCCTTACTTTATGTGACTATCGAGGATACTCGAGACATTCACCTGCTTAATTACTAAAGGAACGAGGGCTGATGTAGCAAGTTATTACGTAAAGCCAAGCATAATAAAAAAGTAAGCGAATATTCATTTTATGTTCTGGATAAATTTCTTAAAATGTTTTTGAAAATATTTTATACCTAATATCTTGAGTATCATGCGATTTGACATGTGACTAAAATTACATATAAATTTTAACTGGTTTTTTTATCATGAAAGAGTAAGAAACGGGCATGCAGGCCACCTGATATTAAGTGGTCACTGCAGCCCATGAACAAACTCGTCCAATCTCAAATAGAACAGAAGTTCTATTTAAGGATGGACGTGGATGCGTTCCTACTCCTGAGGATTAAGATGGCCGCCTCCAATAATGTGTATCCACCAACCACACCTCCCCACCAAAATACAAGATATGAAGAACATGTCGCTTTAGGGCGGGTTATGAGGGTGGCGGTGGTACCGCCCCGGGCGAGCTCTAACGGCTCTACCACATTTCAAAATGAAATATCAGCAATTACAAAAAAATCGTTAATCGTGAGTACACGTTACATAGTAAAGAAGAGTAGCAAACGACCATGCAAACCACCTAGCACATAGTAGTCGCAGCTCATAGACATCCACGTACAACTACAAACACGACCGAAATCCTATCTGAGCTCGTACGTAGATACGTTGCTACTCCTGAGGACTAAGATGGTCGCGTCACTTCAAAGTGTAGCCGGCAACCGCACCTCTCCAACCGAAACACAAGTAAAAAAAAAGTAATACTTTACGGCCGATTATGAGCGCGGAGATGGTACGTCTCCGGTTGAACTCTAGTTCTCATATAGAGATCACGAGATCAAATAACGATTGTTTAAAAAAAAAAGAACTAATAAAAGAGAAAAAGTTATAAAAACATCAATGTGCACAGAACAAATTGTTGCACATTCATTTAGAAGTTCATAGAAAGTTACGCGACTATTAAAGTTTACCGGAAAGCGACTCGAACTGAAAACGTTTAGCGTTAGAGTTTTTTAAATTTGAATTTATCATAAATTGCACTGAAAAAAGATTAATAAATAATAATTAAAAAAACTAAACAACACGCTTTTATAAAAAATCCATCATAAAAAAAAATAATAAGAAAAAAATGCGATGTAAAAAAAGCGTGGGGTGCTTTTTCAGTGATCCATTGATATCATGCACCCCACGCTTTTTTACGTTGCTATATTTTATTCTTATTTTTTTAATTGGATTTTTTATAAAAGCGTGTTTTTTAGGTTTTTTTTTTTACTATTCTTTTTTTCATATTATTGCATTGTCATCGGTCCTTGATACGTGTGCAAAGTTTCAAATTAATCAGACATCTGGAAATTGCTAAAATTATGCTCAAAGATTCCGTTACATATTACATACATACATACAACCCAAGCTAATAAAATGAATTAAATATAAGATAAGCACATTGTACGGTGTTTGACAGTAGATTTGACCACACAATTGACGCGAATATCTGTTGTAAGGTTACGATGTTGTTATTATGCTATTTTTCGATATCATAATTAAATATTGTATTATGATCTGACAATATTATTCTGAAATGAATTATGTTTACATAATAAAATAATTATGCTAATGCAGTTCGTTAAAATGTTGAACTTAATATACTAAATACTTTGCTATTTTTTATGATAATAAGATGTTTTCTGACAATGGCCATAGAGAATACAGAATTTGAGAAAAAAAAAGTAAAAAGGACGGGAGTCTACAAGTCATAAAATATATTTAAAAATAAAATTAAAAATCCAAATTGCATCTGGACAAAACCGGGGCATCGCTAAATAATGCCTTTAACACTTTACATCTTAAAATAGAATGGGAAAATGTTGTGGGAAAAACGACAGACCTTTAATATAAACGAAAAATTATAATAATGTTATGTGGGAAAAACAGTAAAATTAAATATAAAATCCAGACAGATAAATTCATAGATAATCTAAATGACGACACATTTGATTTTATTATGTAACTAGCTGCTGCTTGAGACTTTGTTCATGGGTTTAATTTTTTGTGTTTGTCAAAAAATTGTAACAAAACTAAGTTCTCACATACGAATACCCGATTTATCACCACTTAAACTTATTGAAAATAATCATAAAAAAAAAAAAAAAAAAAAAAAAAAAAAAAAAAAAAAAACAAAAAAAAAAATAAAAAAAAAA
>DWON01008160.1:0-12333 GCA_018251015.1 Phocides pigmalion okeechobee
TCAAAAATAATGTATGTTATAGTAATAAATATATAAATATAGCATGCAATTGGTATTACAACAATTAACAGGCAAAGCAGGAACACAACATAGATCAGGCAAATACACAGGCACAATCCATAAACAACCAGTACCTTCTCATGGTACTCCTCGCATATTGTTTTATAATCAGTTGTCGTAAGTGTACTTAGTGATGCCGTCTCTTCAGGGGCCATTGATTTTGGTGGTGTTGCCATTTCAACATCAACTTTCTCTTTCTCTTTTCTTTCATTATCTACAGTTACTTCCTCTACTAGTAAATCTTGTTCCACCTTATCGCTGGAGCTGGTGGAATGTTCAGATCTCTCTGGTGACATTTCCTTAATAAGTGGGGGTTCATTGTCATCAAAAATCTCTTCGACTTTAACACCGTCAGTAGCACCAACAAGAAATGGAGATAACAAATTTTGAAATACTGGAATGGATTCATTTGCATTAAAAACTGTACTCCCTTCTGGTGGTGGTCCAAAGATTATTTTAGCAGATTGTAAGGGATATTTTGGAATGCCTTGCCCTCGAATGTCTAGTTTTATGATTTCCTCAGATCCAGAACTGCATTTGCCAGGACAATCATCCTCCTTGTCTGCTGAAATACTTAATTTCTCTATAGAAATATCATTACTTTGATCTGATCTCTGACTAAAATTTTCATTAAGGGAATCGGCATATTCACTATTCTGAGATACCTTCAATGAGTCATATTTATAGGATTGTTCCGATAATGATTTCTGTTCCTGAACATTATCTTTAGAGGTGTCTGATGATACCGCCAAATTCACTGGACTTTCTTCACTGAGGTTTACCTCTGGATGGTTGTTATCAATATTCCAAGAAGCGCTTTGCTTATGTGGGTCTCTTAAACTAGGACTCTCAGTGTGATGAAAATCAGACATCGGTACATTTAGAGAACTTGTGTGCGATTTCCCTTCAACAGTTTCTACCTGCAGGAGATCTTGGGAGTGAGGCCCAATATTCTCAGACTCTGAGACTGAGTATTCCATGTTCGAGGGGACGTGCTCCGATATAGATTCAATTTCGCTGATTTCTTCTTCATTATGGAGATTCTCGCTCCCTCTCGACTCTCTTCCCGTGACCTGCCCCGTGTCGAGCTCTGATTCTGTATCATCATTTACGACGGCTTCCAAAACGGGAATCTGTTGAGAATGTACGACATCCGGAAGGACATTCTAAAAATATACAAAATTATAAATAAAATTGGGTGAAAGTTCGTTACTATCATGTCATAAAACAGTTAAAAGAAAATCCTTTCCTGAAAATCGATGCGAAAAAGTTTATGTAATATAGTGGCGTCTTATAAAGTTTAACTTGACCTAACTGTTAAATTTCGTACCAATTCTCACGGCGCAACGTTTAAAAATATCTTGAGCGATATCAATATCGTGATCTAAGGATAGGTAAAACAAAAAATACACTCACTTTAATTTCCGACGTTTGTGCTTGAATTTTGTGGGTTTCATCCATAATTTAACAAATTCATATTAAAGTTATGCGCGTAATTCATACAAAATCCACTAAACCTGTCGTCAAGACGACGTTTTTTCAAACAAAATATAGAATAACACACAGAAGCGCCATTTAAAAACTCAACTACGACGTTCCGTTACTATATACAACGTTAAAAACATTTTAAGTTGTTCTCGCTTTAACTTTTTAAGTAATTTAATATATTAAAAAGTAAGATATTTATATCAATAAAGTTAGAAATCAGTTATAAATTCAATAATGTATTTTATTTTTATGAAATAACAGTACTGTCTTAGTGACAGTCAGTCAAACAATAAGTAACGAAATACACAACTGACAGTTCTGATTATTTTTACAGTTTGCGTAGAAAGAAATCCATGTTATATATTTTTTATTCTATGATGACTTCTACGCTAACGTATAAGAACATATAAGAATGAGCAAATTAATATAATTCAATTCTATAATATTTTAAAAATATTTTAACAATCTTCCAATTTAAAAAGAAATAAATTGTGTTTATATGCGATCCTCTAAAATTCTTATTGCCCAGGATTGCTAGGTACCATAATAATATCTTTAATAAAAACGCGGGAAGTGAATGATAATGGTAATATTATTTTTGGAGGGAATTTGAAAGTATAAAGGGTAAACAAAGTGGCGAAGTTACAGGGGTGACATGAGACTTAGTTTTACCCTATATGTAAGTTTATAGCGTAATTTTTATTTAGTGCATAAGTTTTAATAAAACAAGTGCGCGACAAACAAATATGAGTTTTTCCCATTAGTTAATTCGCAAGTAGCGTTTAGTGGTAACTTGGGAAACCACACTTATATGTACAACATTTGTCTTCAATATTGAATGTTATTAGGTATATGTTACGTGGCATTTAGAAGACTACGTTTGTGGCTTTTATTCGATCACCACACTTGAAAATACACACGCATCATTACATGCGATCCTACAGCAGTTGATTTCAAGTGGATAGGTAATTTCCTTCTGATTTTGAGACCGAGAATGGACGGGAATCGCGAGTTTTGCCGAACTCTTCTGTTTACCTAAGGGCCACAAAAAATATACAGCCCAACCTTCTGAAGTTGGTGATGTATTATCAAGAAAAATATGTGAATCATATTTATTTATTTTACTGCTATAACTGTTACAACTTTTATAATAATGGTTATATTTCTGGTAACATGTCAAAAAGAGTTGATTCAATTTTGTAAGTCTTTTTTAAAATCAGTATTTTATACAGCGTTAAAAAAATAATTTGTTATTGCATAGTGCTATTTAGTTAGATAACAAGTATACATATTATATAAACATAAAAATGAATAAAACCCGTAAATTTGATATAACTTTATTACTATTTACACAATACACATCTTCAAAGAAACAGTAGTTACCTGTCTATAAATCATGACATTCAAATAAGGCCAACGTGAGATTGATGAAATTGTACAATATAATTTCATTACAATATTATATTTTAGATAATAGTTACTTATATTATAAAAAGCGATAACAGTGATCTTCATCACCTTAAAATGACTTGCCTCTAAAAAATAACTAGCAGATTTTATATCTACTTGCGCAACTTTCTCGATTATAAATACAGCCGCTCACACACGTCGCTTCACAAACATATACAAGTATTATTTTGATTATTGCTAGTTAGTAGACTATTGCTATTGCATTAACTATCCGTACATGTATGATTTTAAACTAATGTCATAATGAAATTTATATCATTTACTATGTAATAGGTAGTCCCGATCAACCATTTTTAATTGCCAATATTATGAAGCAATTGCAAGTATGAGCCGCAGTTTAGCCGTGACCACGCGCTATGCAACTGGTTCCAAATATTGGCAATTAAAAATCATCAATTGCGAATATCCGTTACATAATAAATTATACATCTAGTAATAAAATAGCAATTATTGATTGGCACTTACTTATACTGAACACTGTATAAGGTAGACTGCAATTCACCAATTCAACCACCAAGATTAGAATTCATACATCATTATTCTGCAACTATGTTTACATTTATAAATTTCAAAATAGCTCTTGCATTGTTTTTTATATCGTTACTTTAAAAATTTAAATTTAATTATATTATCGATGTGTTTTCATAAGAAAGTGATATTAGAACAGAGAATTCACGTTTTAAATCTCTAGCAATACATAAAGAATAGATCCTCAGTAGTCAATGTTCTAATCTGAGTTTAAAGTATCAAGAAAAAATATCATCAGCCCATTAGACTACCCTGAATATAATTTAGTAGCGCAAACTAACAAGCGTTGATTTAACTAATCCCTAGATAATAGCGGCGTGTGTGAACGACCTAAATGTTAACCCTACTCTTATGTAAGACTACAATGTCGACCTTGTCGTAAGAAGCGACTGTTTAATTTAATTGATCGTGTGCATTATGAAGTCATACTTATAAATACGGTGCCTCTGTTTCAAATTCTGACAACTGCTTAAAATTTGCTTACGAGTACATTTGTTCTATTAAAGCAAAGATAAAAAATATTATGTATAAAAGAAAATTAATTGGAAACGTACAATTTGTTTGCAATTAAGTGTCCATTGCTATTCAATTTTTCTGTAGTTGAAGACTGATTAACATCAATATTGATTATATCTTTAGTGCGTTCTCAGTTTTTCTCGCGCAGAATGAAACGTATATTATAAAGAAGTGTTTGCATTACTGCATGCATACCAAAAAATGCCAAAAATTTACAGTAGCTACATTATTTTTATTAACAAAAAGTAATTTTATATAGTAGCCTACATAGTACATATATTCGTATTATAAAGGGCTCTCATTCCATTTCGACCTCTATGTATCACACAGCATATCAAAAATAAAGAATTTCACGATATAAATTTAACAAGATTTGAAATACTTTATATTTTCCACTGTCAAGAATTGACTTTACAATTACCAATATCTTACACTTATTTTTAGCGAAACAATGGTAGAGGCTAAATAGCACGGCAATAAGAAATTAAAATATATTGTTATATTATGGCAAGTTGATTAATGATTGATTTTTAATATATCATTAAAAATCAAAGTGAAGCCGAAAGATTGTATTTCAATTTCAAAGTATCGTAATTTAGCATTAATGTTGCCCATAAAAATATGTTCATAACCAGTCACGCATATTTATTTTTGTGTCTTATTATGTTAATGATGAAGCTAGTGTACAATATAAATCTAGATTAAGAGGGCTTGCGAAAAAGTAAATAAAAACAACATACGATACCTGTTCTAGGTACTCAACCTTTTTTTTTGCATGTCATTTTATCCACCACTTGCAATTTAGACGTATACCTATCTTTTACTTATTAGTAATATATTATCAGCTGTTTCAGACTCAGACACACCCCATTGTCAAAATCGTCAAATGTCCAATGGTACAATTCTAAGAAAGCCACATTCATCAAATAAAATGTTCTTACTAATCTTGAAATCTGAATAATTCGATATTTTTCAAATTTTACCTTGTTAGAATTTGTCATATTGCGAAAATTTTATATTCTGCTATTTGGGAAATTTGCAACCATTGGACATTTTCCGATTTGGATTTTATGCGCAGGAACTGGGTTTGATGAACTCTTGGAAGGAAATGTTTAACTTGTTTTAATAAGTAAGATAGTATTATCAACTTTACAAAAAATAAAGACAAAAAAATGATTTAAAATAATAATGTCAATAAACTGGAAACAACGCTTTTTACCACAATAAAATAATCAGTCCAAGTACGTTCTGGAGAAATGACTCTGGGCATAAACTATTTGATTTTAAATTAATATCGTCGCGGAATTTATACATTCTACTATTTACCGGGTAATCACGATAAAGGATTTTTGATTGTCGATATTTGGAACCAGTTGCATGGCTCGCGGTCACGGCTCACGTGACATACGCCATATCGGCATAACAAAATATCGGCAATCAAAAATCATTAATCATGAGTACCCGGTGCATAGTAAAATGCACAAAACTATTTGTTGGTTACTGTTGTTATAAAAACATTAACGAAATATGAATAAATTCGAAATCTGCAATATTTGTAACAAACACTTATTTCTACATATAAAAGTTTAAAATGGAAGCCAAAAGCCAAAAGTGGGGCTTTCTACTCGAGAAAATATAATAATATACATACCTACATATATTATGATTTTATTTTATTACAGGAATCGGCATTCTAAAAATACTAGCATTATAACTTTACTAAAAATATCTACGATTTGCTAGTCTAATAACAATCGTATGAATTATACTTCTAAGTTGATCCCTCTCTCCTAATAGAAGTGGATGAGAGCGAGTGGGACATTACAGGATACCGACAATATTGTTTAACAAGGTTAAATAAATAGGGATTAGATGTTTTCAAAAGTAAAAATAGTTCTAAATCTTGTATTATGATTGTGAGAACTGTTTTCAATTAGATTATTAAAGGTTGTTTAGTGCGTTCATTACAGTCATAAATCATGTCCTACTGATTGCTGATAGGTACTTGTGAATATCAGTAAAATGTGATTTCCAAATTTCAGCTATCCTACACATATTAAGAAGAATTGAAATGCTATGTTCATATTTAAATCGTTAAGCGGCGCGCTTTTCATGTCACGATTAATCTTTTTACCTAAAAATGTATCGATACTGTATATCTAACACATTAACTAGATATATATCAATAATTTAGTAAAATAACTGACTATAAATTACTACTATAAAGACGAGTGAGTGTTAAAAACCGAGCGGTCACGGCAATAAGTTTAGGTCTTTGTGAACGACCATTTTAGTATATATGTGATCCCCAAGACTAAACGTTAATATGAACCGTATGACGTTCTTGGAGTTATATCTTTCTAACAAAATATATTTAGTCATAAAATCTTTACGATGTTAAAAGCCTCTTTTCTATTAAATATCCATCCATGTATTAAGCCCCATTGTTAATATGTAAATAATATTCCCACGTACTCGTCCGTCCTCCCCGGAATTATCCGTTTATATTCAAAGCGATCTATAACAATAGATTACACGAGTGTCATACAAATCAGAGACACCATTCCGGTAACAACTTTACATCTAAATAAAATACAACCGTATCGAACGATTACCGCGGCATTCACGAATCAAATGCTAATTTATTTTGTGAATGGTGGGGGGTACTTATAAATTTTACAATATATTCTTTCTAGAAATTCTCACTGATTGTTGTGCTAGAAATTGGAAAAGACTGACTTGGACGCTCCAACTGCCATAAAGATCCTTTATCAGCGATTAAACTACCTCTAAAACATAATTTTTAATAATGTCTAAAATGCCACATGAGCGGTGAAATGAGCAGTGATAGCCCACCAAGAGGTTAAGTCCTACCTCTCAAAGGAGGTAACGGGGTTGAAACCCCTTAATTTTAAAACTAAATGCGTATTAGAAACTAATTATCACTTGTTATAACGGTGAATAATATACGTAAAAAAATTCTATGGTCTCAAGGATGTGTCAACTCTACTAATTTGCACAGCGTGGTGGGCTAAGACCTAACCCTTCACATTCAGAGACAAGAACCATGCTTAGCAGTGGGAAATTAATGGATTGTTAACGATTATGATCAAAATCGAATCATACCAAAGCGTTAGCGTCTTCTGTTTTCCGTTTAATTGGTTAGTTGTGCGTAACTATGAGCACCGAAAGCATTATCTTAAAGATGCATCCAATGTACCTTTGTAATTTTGTATCCAACTACTGATTTAAGGGCCCAAATCACCTTGGCGCGAGAGACTGAAGGACTAAGGCATTATCATAATACCGAGGAATCCGTTCGAATGCGTCGTTCTTAAAATATTTTTATTAGAATTACTATAATTCTAATGAACACGACTTCGTGATTTGCAATATTTTAAGTAAATTCACAAACTTTCAAACAAAACTCATATAAGTTATTATTTCATAAGGGCTTACTTGAATATTAGTGATAAAGAAAATGCATGTAAAGTATACTTGAAAGTATATAATGGCACGTAGGTTTGACTGTTGACTATTAAGTTTATCAAAAATAATTTATACTGTAATACAGATCTAAAACTGCAGTGCTTACAATCAATTGGGGCTGCACCAATTTTGATCTATATACAAATATAAAAGGTTTAAATATAAATATTAAAATTTTAAACAAGTAATTTCTTCTTACATGCATATTGTTTACACTGGGCACTGACTACTTGCTTCACTAGACAATAAATACTCTTCCTTTAACACTTTCCAACAAATCTGTATTGATTACGGGCGAACAAAAGCGAACATACGACGGCGCTACAAGACTGGGGGCGGACAATACGTCTGTGTATTCTAGATAATACACAGATGCTAAAACATTCAATATTTTAGTAAATTGTCGGCGCATCTTCAGTCTAGACTACTCTAGACAAATGAGCTCCAGTTTAGTTCGCCTCCCGCAACACTGACACGATCTAATGCTGCAGTTATGAGCGCCTAGTCAGTGTTCAAGTAACTCTTTATGCATTATTCGATAATTATAATATCTTAAATAAACTGCAGATTGTTAAATGATAATGGCAAAATAAAAAGTGGTTGTCACAGTTCCTCATCAACACCCATAAATAATTTGTGGAATTACAAAGTTTAGTTAACAAACTCTTATCAGCATGATAACTAGTTATTTATAAAAATATTTCAAGAAATAGAAAACAAGTCAGTGCCCATTCTTACACATTTAAATTACCCTATCATTAAACCAAGTCAATAATAAATACTTCAAGTCATTAAAAAGGTCTGTATTATAGTTATTTCTATCATTAATGATAACATTGCAATAAAGGATTATTTTAGTATGAGGGTGTTAATAATGGATTTACAATAAGATTAAAACTTAGCATGGTGTGAAAAGTCATAATGATTCCTAAGATCTCGCACATTCCATAAATATTTCTGTGATTGTGCTAACCGGTTTGGCCTTGTTTACAGATTTCATAGAATATTAAATGATAATACACACACTACGATTTTATAACAGTCAAATAATAAAAAATACAGGAACACTGCTTGCCTATGGCATAATAACAACTTAGTTCCGACATATTGTCCGTTGCAGCTGGAACATATTCTTGACGAATCTGTAAAGATATATTTAGTCAATTCAAATACTATAGTAGTTATATTTTTAGAAACCGCAAAATATTAGAAAAATCTATATAGATGAAAGAGTAGGATGACTAAGCCAAGAGATTAATTGTTTGATTCCTTTTAAATGTTTACATCATAGAGTCAAAATAAAGCTGCATAATTTCATGGACTGCATTGTAATATGGACCTCTACACAAGCCTAGGCCCCGGAGCTCACTTTACACTTTTATTTTAAGACAATTGTTTTTTTTTTTAATTGCAAGTATTTTAATTTTAGTAAGCTATTTTCAAGAATAATATTATATCATCATCACAAACAATAACATATTTTTCACATATACAAATATCAATAAGGATTATCCATTACAGTTTAAAAGTGGTAGAGCCGTTAGAGCTCGCCCGGGGCGGTACCACCGCCACCCTCCCCCGTGTGGTTGCCAGATACACTTTATTGGAGGCGACCATCTTAGTCCTCAAGAGTAGGGACACACCCGCGTCCATCCTTAAATAGTACTTCTGTTCTATTTGAGATTGGACGTAGTTGTCCATGGGCTGCAGTGACCACTTAACACCAGGTGGCCTGCATGCCCGTTTCTTACTCTATCACAATAAAAACAAATGTTTTAATTATCGCTAAATTGCAGTTTAGTGATCGTGAGCCATACAATTGGTTCTACAAATTGGAGATCAATATAGTTGATCGTGAGTACCCGGTACATAATAAAATTTATAAATTCTACTATAATATTAGATCTTTAACAAGAAGATAATATCTACAATAGTAATAGTATTGTCAACATTTAGGCTACTTTATTTTTTATTGAAGTTAAAATGCATTTTAGTGGGGTTATTTAGTTTAAGCCAAGTTAAGATTTCAATAACTATTCGTTAATCTAAATATCAATACATCACGGGGTTTCGACCATAGGGGCGTAGCTGCAAAACCCTTATTTTACAGGAGACAAAGAACGGAATCACTTTTTTTCAGGAGACCCAAATATATATATAGCCTAACTTAGTAGTGATTTTTTTATTACAATAACGTTAAAAAGAAGTAAAAAAGTTTGTAGTACCAAAAACTGTGAAAAGTAAAACAGTTTGTATTACAACAAACATTTGAAAAATATCAGAGTTTGAGGTTTTAAAATTGATAAAGGTTGTAGTATGTCAAACTTTAAAAAAGAAAAAGTTTTTATTACAACAAACATTTGACAAACAAAGTTAGAGTTAAGTAGTTTTTCAAAAGTTTGTAATACAACCAAACTTTTGAAAAACTAAAAAAGATTGTGTTACAAAACTTTAAAAGTGAAAAATTTGTAGTACAACAAACTTTCTCATTATTTCCCTAAAATGTAGTTTACCTTTATCTATGAAAAAATGTGAATTTGTTATTGTTTGTTGAGTTTGTGCGTGGCTCATTGTATCATCGAAGAATAGTAAAAAAATCTAAATTTTGTATGTACGTTCATATGGACTCAATATTTACACTTTAATATCTATGTATATAAATAATTACATATATTAAGTAGTATCAAAAGGAGATTACAAAAGTAAAAAAAAAAAAACAAAAATAAATTGGCAACTCGAAGATGTGTGCGATTTTTTATAATCTTAAAACTAATTTAGTTGAAGTAAAACAGTTTTTCTAAACTTTGAGCTTTTGTAGAGAAAATTATTTACTTTGCGTAAGAGAAAACGAGAACTTGTCAGTAACGATTAGTGATGTGCCGAGTCAATAAATATATCAGCGGATAAAGATACGAAAACGCATGAGCGTATCTATAGTTTTATTATGTAGCAGGGGGACGGGATACCAATTCTCCGTGAGATACATAATCGTGGTGTTAATAAAAAAAATCCAATATTTCATCTTAATCTCTATCGTTACGGCATGTAAACTTCAGACGCTAAAGTAAATAATACAACAGGCATATATTTAAAACAATTTATACATTCTCTATGTAATGTAATGTAATTTATCTTTACATTATGATTAAAAAAAAAAGTAGCTTTGCACTGAATTGCACGCAAAAGGCAAAAATATAAACTCCTATCTTAGTCAATTAGAAATTAAACAAATATGGATGTATACAAGTAACGGATAAAAAAGTAAATATTAAGCGATTATTTTATCTTTTCACCAACGATTGGGGGAGGGGTAAAAGGATCACTATACCCCCCCCCTCTTCCCTTGCGTGTATACCCATGCGGTATACACGCAAGGTATCATTATTTCATTGCTACGTACACTCTGAATTTCATACATATATTTCTATTGTGTCTATGATAAGGGAGGTAAAGGATAATTACCTGCCCCCGCTATGTACACACACGTAATTACGTACCATTATATCATTGCTACTTTCGCATATAACTCTTAAAGTTTAGCTATTTAATCATCAAAAACATCCGTTTAAGATCCGCTTAATAACTGATACGGGTTAGTGATCGTATTTCTTGTTCAGATATCCGCAGATAAGGCACATCACTATTTACAATCTATTCTTATCTACCACCATTTCGGAGGGCGTTACATCGCCTTATAATGTGCCACAGTTGGACACGGGTGGTTTAAAAGTGGGAAAATCAAAGCCCATAATCAACTATTAATAAAAAAACTTAATTACAACTTAAGTAGTTAACTTGGCATAGCTACAAGTATTAGTAATTATAAATAATAAAATACGTAATAGGTAAATTTAGAATTATTTACATAACAACACCTAACTAACTAAATAACTAACTAAGTAACTAACTAATATTTCTAACTATAGGCAACATTACAGTCTTATTTATGTATAAGTGATATTTAATCTAATATAATTTAGTATGCTCACCATCTTTCTAAAGTTATTCTGTGTAATGTTTATTTATCAAGGACTGATTTAAAGAGTGCCGAGAGTTTTTACCCCGGCTTTTTCCTCCCGGTCAACGTCAGCCAACGGGCGCTCAAAGCCGCACTGATTACACTGTACCCTTGACATTCGTTAAGTGTATGTAAATACCTTACAATGAAATAAAATATTTGAATTTGTATGGATAAATAAAATAATAGAGGTCTGCCTTTCCCCGCGATTTACGCAAATGCTACTTAGAACTAAAAAAAATATTTTGATATATTTTTTTAGTTCTCATTCTTAGACACTAGGTTCTTATTTAAAAAAAACGTAAATTTTTATATATATTGGCAAAGTAGCAAAGGAGCGTGCAGGCCATCTGATGTTAAACGTTCTCTGCAGCCCATGGGCATCTATGTCCAACATCAAACAGGCCGAAAGTCCTGCTTGACGTCGTGGGTAGACGCATTGCTATCTCGATGGTACCTCCCCAGTCGTTATAAAAGCTTGAAAAGTATAAAGTGATTAAAGAAACGACGTTTATTAAGTGTATTTTTTCCTTTCCGCGTAGAAGAGCGGCAAGAGGTTTCAATACAGACGAAGTCGCAAGTAGCAAACATTTAATTCATAAGTAGTGAAATTTTCATATAGATTTTATATTATATATTACATATTATGTATCATAGCTTTTTGCATATTAAGGTAGTTAATAGTATCAGGCGTTACTTTGCAACAATCCGCCACCACAATGTATAAAGGTATATATTTCAAAGCATGCACTATGAACACCCTC
>DWON01008161.1:0-12332 GCA_018251015.1 Phocides pigmalion okeechobee
ACATCAGGTGGCCTGCATGCCCGTTTCTTACTCTATCACAATAAAAAAAAAAAATACAAAAATATGTATTTTCAATAAATTTTGTTCTTCCAGTAAAAGACTTCGGCTTCAGCCTGGAGAAGTTATGGACACACTGCCCCTAGTATTATTAAGGAAATACATAGCATATGCCAGGCGCTACGTCCATCCGAAACTTAGTAGCGAAGCCGCTAGCACACTGCAAGACTTCTATTTAGAATTACGTCACAACCATCAAGGGATGTCGAATGACGGGACTCCCATTACAACAAGACAACTTGAAGCTTGTATAAGGCTTACACAGGTAATTAGTGTAATACATACTAATTTAAAATACGTGTAAGGTGATAAACCTTA
The DNA here is from genome assembly GCA_018251015.1 of Phocides pigmalion okeechobee. Classification (NCBI taxonomy): domain Eukaryota; kingdom Metazoa; phylum Arthropoda; class Insecta; order Lepidoptera; family Hesperiidae; genus Phocides; species Phocides pigmalion. The sequence continues at coordinate 376 of DWON01008161.1, forward strand.
AAACATCATATTATAAATATGTTTATCTTTTTTTTCTTTAGGTGTAACAAGTTTCTCAAATTCTTATGTAAATGGTATGGTATAAAAAATAGTTTTTAAATTGCAGGAAAGTGGGATAAAAACGGACGAAAAAAAACTTTGAATCTCGCTTACTTACTACTAAGATAAAGCACGATTGTTACAATGCTATGATCGAGCTCGTCTTGGAAAGCGACAAGCGAAGATTTATATACTCTACCACTATATTATATACTTAGTTGGTTTTAGTTTACAATTAAATATCCTTTTAATTTTTCTCTATCATAGGCACGAGCGCGGGTCGATTTACGGGAGGAAGCCACCGCCCAAGATGCAAATGACGTCATAAGTCTAGTTAAACATAGCTTGATGGACACTTTTAGTGATGAATTTGGTAATATAGAATTATCGAGATCTATAAATGGTTCAGGTATCAGTTCTAGGAACAAAGTGAGTATGATTTAAGTCACATACATTATGTAGGTCACCGCAACAATATCTGCCATTAATATTGTCTGAACTTGAAAATGGCGAATTCTGTATATTTATCTCGCTCACATATAATACAGAACGTTCAAGAAGCGAACAGAAATTCCATTTTCTATGCATCTTGATCATCAGTAGTGGCAATACTTCTGTGATCAAATTTAAGTAGGACTCCAGTTTTACACATTTATTACATTTACATGATTGCAAATGTCTGTAATAGTAATAGATAATAGTGCCCAGTTATCATCAGGAGGAAAATATGTTCATTTACTAGATACTTCATAGATACTTCTACCTTGCTAACTATTTTATATATTTAAAAACGACTACTTAGCATCTGGATATTCAAATATGCAGTATAATTTCATCATAGGTATATTAACTATTTTTTTTACAGTTAAAAAAGTTTTTGGATGTCCTCACTCGTCGTTCTCGCCAATTAAATAAAGACACTTTTACAAGACAAGAAATGATACAAATACACAAGTCTGCGGGGATTGCAGGAGACGCAAACGATCTCATTGAGGCAATGCACATTCACTCTTATCTTCTCCTCAAAGGATCTAACACATACCAATTAATAGCAATATAAGTAAAAAAATACTTTGTTTTGTATAAATTGTTTTATTTCTCGTCTTACTCTTAGATAGGAACATATTTTAACATCAAATGAATTTACCGAAATGTCAATTAACTCAAACTCATACAGCAAAATTAAAATATATTACATAAAACATACAAAATTTCATTTTGGATGATTTAAAACATTGTTATACTAAATCAGTCTTTGATAGGCAATCTTCAATGTTATTATCTTCATTGAATTATCCTAGTATCACATTTTTTAATGCAACTCCTAGAAGGAACATCTTCTAAAGCCATAGAAACTTGACAACAACAGTACAAAGTTGTGCCTAATAAAACTAAGTTTACTAGAGACGGTTGAGAAAAACATTCAAAAAATAAATTACCTATATCACTACCCGCAAACAAATAAAAATTAGATATAGCCGACAGTGCTAACAAAGGAGTGCATAACAATCCAATAAATCTAGCCTCCATACTGACAGTTTTTAAAACGTTAGTCTTAAACCATAGATATTTTTCATCTCTTGACACTGCCTTGCCAAGATGTTCTAAAGTAATACCCAAATAATTCAGGAATGACCAAACAAGGATATGCCACACTGTTCCATGCCACATGAATATGAATGTAAATGTGGCAAGAGAAGCAAGTAATTTGTGAGCAGTCTTGGGTAAATTTGAGTGTTTGGATATTGTGTTGTATCCTGGTTTGTAGATATACCTGTAGAAGAATATATGAACATTTAATGTGAGGTTCATTACACTACTTTGTATTTTATATTAAAACAGCAAATGCGCATGCCTTTACCTGTTATTTGGTATCTATAGACCATGGCCACCTAAGTATGGATGCAATGCTACTCTTGCAAACGACATGGCCATTTTATAGCTGTCACCAACAAACAAACCTCCCCCATCACAAAACAGGAATTATTTCATGGCAAATTACGAGATCCTTATAAAGTGGTGATTAAATAAGGGTAAAAATGAAAGCAAAATTAAGACAACCATCTTAATACTCACTTAACTAAAAATTTGTACAGCCCAACATCAAAATGTCTCCACATCTCAGAGTATACATGTACCCTAGCGATACATCTGGGGGTTGGAGGTGGTTCAATATTATCTAGCCTTGCAAATGATGATGTCGTACCATAGGATATCACATACTTCATGTGAAATTGTAGCCCCATCCAGAGTCCTCCACCACACAGGGCTATTGAAGGCAATTTCCTTATTAACTAAAAGCATAAAACAAACATGATTTATGTGTATCATAATATGTACCTCACAAAAGAAAGGTGAAACAATAAATACCTCCATGTTATTCTGCATTGCGAAAAAATAAATATAATGAAACGCAACATCCAAGCAAACAGAGTATGATAAATAAAACATCATGTCCCATACAAACTTTCTCAGTTTAGTTCTAAATCTTCCGACAACTTTGAAACTTTTTTCAAACTCCTCATACAGGATTATCGGTCCTGTGTATAGCAACGGTAAATACAAGACGTAGCTAAACATATTGATAACATCTTGAAATGCCAAATTGTTATATTTCTTGCAAATGTTTCGTTTTTCTATAAAATCGATACAATAACTGATGCACCTGAGTTCAATCCAAGCGACACTAAATAAGATTAGATACACTTCTTCATCTTGCATATCATCGTGATCCAAAAAATTCCAAAAAAAGTATTTGTATTTCAGTGAATTATAACTCAGAAGCAAAAGGATGCTTGTTAACCAAATTGTCACTTTGTTACCACCAAAATTGATTATCAATGCATAGATCATTGGCTGCACAGAAATAATGATCATTTGTCTTAATCCCATACCCATTGTTATAAAAATAACAGTTGATAAAATGTACCAATATTTCAACCATGGCAAAAATAATCGGCGAATAGTCTCAGATACCAGAAACTGTAATATCAAGTAATACCAAGATGTTTGAAAGAAATACTTCCAACTACTCCATTCAATATCTGAAACATCTTTATATCTTGAAAGAAATCCCCAACCTGGTTGTAAATCTCTAAGTGATAGCAAATCTTCTTGTCGTAGAACATCTACAAAAGCATACAGAATCTATTACAATATTTCATTAAACAATTTAATAAAAAAAAAAAAAACATTACGGCTTTTACCTGTTTGGGCTTCAATTAGTTTATAGAGGGAGTATATATTAGAAAATGTCCATACACCGAAACACAAATATAATTCAAATGCACTTAAACTAGTTTTCATTTTTTTACTAAGAATTTCCGACCATTGTATTTAAATTTTTACCGGCAAGAACGGACCATAGTACATGACAAGAACACTTTTACATTTATAAGTTCTTGAAGTATTTGAAATTTGATCTCTAAATAGGGATGCTAAATCTACTACACCAGGTTTAAAATTAGGGCTCCGCTTACGAGAAAGCCGCCCTGGTGCTAACAAGAAATACTTGCAAGTGCGTATTTTGCACGTATTTTATTTTAAGAGTCTCGTGTTCGTGCCGCGGTTAAAGCGTATTGGCATGGCTTACAGGCACTTGCAGTTGACTGGTGCATACCTTACGTTCAAATATTATGATTTTACACGATACAAATACAGAAGATAATTGCATAATAATATAACTATTTTTACTAACTCAACATTTTTGAGTTTTGTAAGCTGGTATTTGCTAGTAACATGCGGTATAAAAGTAAATACTTTGTTTTCTTTCTGATTTAGTAGTTGTAATTTTGAACTTATTGCGGTATTACGATTTTGTTTTGTGTAAAAAAACGTTTTTATATTCAGATGCAATATTGTGGCGCGTTGAGCCGTACTTGATACATTTCATGAAGATATTCTACCAAATATTCAAATATTGTAATACTTAATTTTCTACCCTAGTATTTTTACACACTCATATAGTAATTTGCAAGTATATCTCATCCCTATTACCCAACCGAATTATATGAATGACAACCTGACTTTTTTCTTTACGTAGAATCTTGCATTTTGCGCATGGGCAAAAACAAAGTGGGGAAACAATATAGATAAGGAAAATAGTACCAACGAGATTTAGATAACATAAAGTTAATCAAGAGAATTGATAATGAATCTGTAAGATAAATTAAATAAACGATTAACTTGACCAGTAGTCAATGTCAAAGCATGAAGTTGTGAATTAAACAAGATGTACATACAATAAGCTTGCCAGGTTAAAGGTTAAAAGGTTCCCTATCAGTTACTGAATGTATTACATACTTATATTCAACTATGGTGTTCCAGCGAGGGCTCGTAAATGGCTTTGACACATGAAAACCACAAACTAAGTATTATGTTAAAACTCATCGTAGTTCGAAATTTTTACCAAAGTTCGGTTACAGATATTAGAAAATTCATACATAAAAGAGACATTTTTTTATTGGCCCTGAATTCATGTTTTATTTCATAAGTATAAATCCTATTATTCGACGGAAAATACTGAAAGAACGAATGATAGTGAAGTAAGTATATTTTAAATAAATACAACCTATTGCACTACAAAAAATTTAGCTAATTAGTAATAAAGTACCCTGTGACTATGCGACGGACATTATAGAATAATAATAGGTCATAGATAATACTTTCGGTACGAAGTTGTATAAATCTCTGCCTTTTTACTATTTATATACTCTAATTTAAAGGTGGGAGAACTATACTTCAACCGGGGAGGTACCACCGCCCTCATAATCCGCCGTAAAGCATTACTTGTTTCAGTTGGAGATGCGGTAGCCGGCTACAATTTGAAGCGAAGTGACCATCTTAGCCCTCAGGAGTAGCAACGCATCTACGTTCGAGCGCAGATAGGATTTCGGTCGTTTGTAGTTGTACGTGGATGTCTATGAGCTGCGACAATTTAACATCAGGTGGTATGCATGCTCGTTTGTTACTCATCTCATATAAAAAATAAATTATGCGTATGGATTAATTAGTATATTATTGAATCTTTACATATTTACTTTCTTTCACCAATGACAAAATAAAAATAAATAACAATGAGTATTATATTTATTATTATATCCGATATAAATAAAAAGATAACAAAATTGCAACTAGAAACAGTACATGCAAACATTGTAAATAGCTCTAAAAGTATAAACTTTTGTAACGTAATTTAAATCCGGGGATAAGCACTTCCGATATAATTTTTACTGCGATATCGGAAGTTGTGAGTGACAATTTCAACATCTTTGTTCCCAAATTTCAGTTTGCATTCTTCGCCTGGTCGTGTCACGTAACATAAAGTATATGCAGCCATCTCGAATTCCGGGGATGTCCCAATAAACATACTGTCCACGGGTTTGTCTACGCCTTGTTGATTAAAGTGTAGTTGCATTACAACACCTTTCTGTAAATACATTTATTTACGCTTTTACTTTTGAAGGATAGATTTATCAATTAAGAAACATGAATGGGAGTGACATAATTCCGTATGAACGACGCAATGTTTCTTAAGTTGGTACACAATTTATTACGTTATATAGATTTTATAGTAATTGAGGTAAATATCGAAATATTGAAACCATTACTTATACATTTATATTTTACACTAGTATTAATCGTATTGATTATGCACTTGTAATAATATTCTGGCTCAGGTTATATTTATGTACAATTATCATATAAATAAATTATTTATATTCTATTCTACTAATATGTAGAATTCTTTTAATTTAAAATAAACTTTTGTATGTCATATGGAAATGTTCGGAATAAGAACCGTTATAAATTTATATTATATATATGTTATTATTTAAATATTCGTAAATGGAAATAAGACATTCTTCATAGAAAGTATTTTTATTTTTATGTAAGGGCAATTGAAAAAAAACTTACGTCACTCATTTGATCATATTTCAAATATCCCAAGTAATTTGCACGATTAGCGGCTTCTTCTTTAGAAAAATAAATCCAGTTGTGTAAACCTAAAATAATATGGTGACCTTATAACTTCGGTTATCGAATTTCTTTAAGAAAATAAAAATAGTAAGCATAAATGTTAATCGTATGTGTGTGGGAGAGAGAGAAGATTAAACTTTGACCAACGATTAATTTAGATTTTTTTCTACCTATTCGTATGAACTTCATATCCTTAGCAAGCACATGATCTCAGTACCTACACTGATAACACTGAACACAAACATAAAAACACACACAATAACTGAACTAATATAGGTATGCTGAGTAATATTATGACTACCCTATCGATAATATTATATTAACGAAATGAAGAGCGTAGTCTTATTTTTAAAACATAAAACTTTGAGTATATTTTACCCGATACTTCTCCATTTTTGAGCTCTGAGACAAATATGTGCTCAAAACCGGAACTACTTATTTTCCCTTTGCCTCTTGAATAAAGGCCAAACCACATCTGTTTTACGAAATCTCTTTGTTGTTTTGGGTCTTGCGTGACGTATCCTGCAAAATGATATTAAAATCCATTCAATAGCTACTGACATGAAATTTAGTCTGAGATTTGTGATTTTTCTTAAGTAAATAGGTATGTTTATTTGGTAAATATTTTTGGACGGAAAACCTGAGAATAATTAAACTAGTTAAGATAGAATAAAAGCTTAGAGAATATTGAATTAGAAACAAATATATATAACGTCCGTAAAACAAGTGGCAGTGGTAAACAAGTTACTGTTAAACATGACTATTTGCATGAATAATCTAATATATTACTCTAAAAAAATTTAATTGTTGATTGATTTACCTTTATCTTTCAAAAAGTTCATCAAATGACGCATTACTGTCGTAGCCATGATAGCATCCATGAATGCATTCTCTTCATTTCTTTCCTAAAAATTACGTATAGTTCAGTTTATCAAAAAATATTATCGATACAATATTGATAAATAAAAACAATAACAATATTTTATGGCATGGAAATAAGTACCTGTGGAGTAACATGCTCGTTTACTAAGGTGTCTCTTTCGTAATTATCTAACAAAGGCAGAAATTTTTGGATTGTAGGAATATTCCAAGCCTCAGGTGCTATGGTGAGCAATCTGTAAACAAGACGGCGGCGTAAACAAGATTTTGTTCTATAATAAAAACTTCAAGTACGCTAATTACTAATCAAGCGCTAATTATGTATACCTTTAAAACGTGAGTTTCATTGTGTACTTAAGTATAATATAGGTGAAGCGTGTGCGCTATTTACTTGTTTAACTTTGCAATTATTGATAGATTAATAGAAAACTAAATGTTTCCGAATAGATATTTTGAAATAAATCATTACGTTAACATAATTTCAACACGATGGAATTAAGACAATTATTCTCATTACGGAAATAAATGTAAATCATCCTGACAAGTTTCCGAAAGAAAAGAATAACCGACTCCAGATAAATATCTTTTAACCTAAAAATAACACTTTAAAAGTATTAATTTATTTTTATTTTTTCGCAATAAATTGAAAAGCGGCATGCACTTTACGATGCAGAAGTAACAAACAGGATTTGATGATGTATATAGAAATATAAAATGCTAATATATTCTCGAGTGAAAGTTTTACATAAGATTTACACGTTTTACGTATAACTTAGGTAAACTTGAGAATTAGCAAAATTTTAAGGAAAAGTAAATAATGCTGAAAGTGGACAGTTGTTCTGGAACCTATGGGCTACTCCTCGAAACTACGATCAGATGTACAGTTTACCCTGAAACCAGACTGGAATTATATTCTCAGAAACGAAAGTATCTCTTCATTATTGTAATTATCTTTACGTACCTACGTTATGTTACGTACGGTACGTTAACATACGTAAAAACAAATTAGATTGTGATTTTTTTTTAATCTGTGAAGATATTGCTTGGTTCGAAGTAAACAAAAACTTACGGTAGAGGAGCCTTGTCTTCTTTTGAAAACGACGTAGTTTTTTCCTGGTAATTAATAGTCACATACTTCGCCGCATTGTTAACATCTTTCCTCAACAATTCTTCACTTATTGTTTGCAATTCAGCATCACTGGGTCCGTTTTTGTTATTATTCATGTCAGCGTTAGCTAGAGAACTTGGCAAAACTGGGGTATTCGGTCGCGGTGTCTGTACAGTAACAGTATTTACAGCTGGTGGCTTAACCGTATTGATATTTGGCAGTCCTGGTTTATGCCCGGGAGATAAAGGTTGAGAATCTTGTTTATTGGATCCCGCCAAAATATCACTATAGCTCATAGGCTTTGGTGTCACAATAGGAAACGCCTGGCCTGGTTTACTCGTAAACTGGGTAGTTGAAGTCGATAATGTTGACCCGTGTGTAGCTTTGGGATCATGCAATATAGAACTGTAACTTGGTTTTTGAGTAGGTATAGTTATACCTTGACTTTTATCTTTGCTATCGTAAAAATGAACTAGATCTTTGACTTTTCCACCAACTGGTTGATTATTTTCAACTTTCGGTTTCGTCGTTGTAAATTGCGGGGCAACATAATCTCTTTTCGGCGCTGAAGGACTTTTGGGTGTAGTTCCGATTTGTGTAGTAGGATTTGGATTAATATTTGGTTTAGGAGGAGTTGCTAGAGGTTTTAATGGTGGAAAGTTTGGTGTTACATAATCCCTTTTAGGGGATGATGGCTTACTGGTTGTGCCGACACTCGAAGTTGCAGTACTATGGGAGTTAACATGGTGTGGTTTGGACGGATTTAAAGATGGAAATTGATTTTCGTAATTTTTTTTTGCATCAGAAATACCACCAGCTTCGTGCAATAAAAAGTCTGTATTCGTTTTATACCATTCTCTACAATAACCTATAACAAAAATTATCGTTATATACTATTCAGTTATGCCATTATTATTGAGTTTCATTAGAGCTATCCATAACTTAGTAATGGTAAACATATAATATCATTTGCAAGATATTAGAACAACAATTCGACCGGGCAGGTAATCCGCTGTAAAGCAGTTATTATATTTTATATTATAATTTATTATTTCGGTTGGTGGGGTGCGGTTGCCGTTTACATATACAAGAGAGGCGACCATTTCAGCCCTCAGGAGTAGCAACGCTTCTTTGAACGATGTCAGGCATGACTTGCCTTGTTTGAGGTTGAACGTAGATGTCTATGGACTTCTGAGACCATTTACCATCAGACGGCCTGCAGGCTCGTTTGCTACTTTCCAACATAAAAAAAATGACAAACAGTAATAATAAATCATCAGGAATTGTAATTAAATCTCGACCCATTAATATTCATTGATTTAAAATGTGTGTGAAAAAAAAACGGAACAAGTTTCTTAAAAATAACAAGTCATTAGTTTTAGATAAACTTAGATCCTAATAAACCTTGACTTCTATAACTTATACAATCGAATAGGAATTGATAATAAATGTATACTCACATAAGTTAAGTTGTAATGTTAATAAAGTTATAAGTAATAAACAATAATTTCCTTTGTTCATATGCATGCTAAAAATGTTAATAGCTATTTAAAAAAGTACAACTTCAGAAAATGTTCTTGTTGATATGGTGATGAACTTATAATGTTGACCTCTGGCAGTTTATTTGAAAATAAGGTACACACTGTAATTGTATAATTACTCATATAAAATATCAACTATGAACGTATATATATATATAATACGTTCCACAGAACACTTTTACTCGGGGCGAGGGATAAAGTTGGTATATATCTGAGCCATATGATCACTGACTAAACTGAGCTAAAGTGAATAGAAATGAGCGTCTTCACTCGACACGGTAATAATGATAGAATGAACGTACCTACTATTATAGTTTGTTATAATACGTCTGTGAATAAAAGTTCGCACGTGTAAGTGTGGTAATAACGGGATTGGCAGCATTGGCGGAGAATGATCAAGTTATATAGAGTTTACTAGTACGGCTAAACAGCAGTCTGTGCCACTTTTAATTACCATTCCACATGTGGTATCCTTCATTACTTACGTTTAGTTACATATTGTATGATCTAGAGAGGCTTTATTTAAGCTAGCCAATGAATTTCATCAAAATAAGAATAGATTATGTTATTAATTTATTATATTATTTCTGCTTGTTTTACTTTACAAGACATGATAAGGCAGTAAAACGAACAAAAGGCATTCCATGTTAGTGCTCTTATTCCTTCAATATTATGAATTTCTTTAACTATTGCGATTTTAATGAATTTTAAGTTAAACAAATAATAAAGCTGTTTAAGGTAGTACTGAAGGGAACATTTAATACGAAGTAATTGTAACGCCATAAACGCTATGCGACTTGATAAAATAATGCGTTGACCTTATAGGCAATGCAGCATATTCATCATATTCATTTCAAATCCCTCAGTCAGCTAGGGGCTAAAAAATATACATACATTATTACGATCTTTGGAAGGAGCTTTCAACGCGTCCACAGATTAAAAAAACCATTGATTTTTGACTTAGTTATAAAGTCACAAGTTGTTAATTCTGAGCTTTTTAAATATCGTAAAGAGTATTACAATATTGCATAGATTTTAAGTAGAAAAATGATTGCCCGATTTTTAAACACTGTTGTTATACAGTGAGTCTCAAGAAATAATTCATACAAAAATGTCGCTTTTAAATAATAAGAAATATAATCTGAAAGTTAAATGTCCTAACGTTTTTATTATTTAATCTAGCCAAAAAGCTGACGAGCGATCCTTTATTATGAAGATTTACAATACCAAATGTTGCAAGTTCATCGCTTAGTTTAAAGTTATTTTGTTTTTAGTTATTTTTTGCAGATTTGCATGTAATTCAGGAAAGATATTATGATGAAGTTCCTTCGTTCCTAATTTTGCATCTAATCGTACCAAACTCGATTCGTCCTTAAACAGAAGAACCCAATAGATTTATTGGTAATCTGTGTTGGTATCACATAGATCCCATTAAAAAAAATTGAAGCGATTGGTTGGTTGGTCAATGACATTCGTTGTCAATGCCAACAAGAATCTGTCAGTATTTTATTCTAATCTAATTTAGTAATCTGTGGTGTCATTCATAACGATACCCACTAGTCGGTTGTACGTGCGTGCTTTGCTTCGATGAATTATACAAGAAATGTCGTATCGGTTTCCGACGAATTATGCAACGGATTTTAAACACAACATACGATGAAATTTGAGTCATAACCTAGACAGTTAATCCATTTTCTAAAAAAGCCTTCGTAGTGTTTTGTAATATAAGTAGATTGTTATAAGATTTTTTTTTATAATAATTTAATATCTAAGTTGATTTTTTTTATTAATAATGTCTTTGTGCAATACAATTGTCGGTGCTTTTGTAAGGGTGAACAGTAATTTATCCCAAAATAGACCTAAAAGTTGTGTATTGTTATTTAGTAAATATTTTTCGACACGGGAACTTTTAAAAGAAGCGTATTGCCGTACAAAATTAAAATACCGGTGTAAGTGAAGTTTGCTTTATTAATTCGCATTTTATATATGTATGTGAAAAGTTGTTAGTTAATTGGGCACTGCAGGCAATGGATATGCTTACTACTCATAAAAACAGGGGTTACCTGAAGTTGATTACGGATGCAATGCTTTTCTTTAGAACATCTGATATAATTAGGTCTATCTTATTGCCTTAAAGTTTATTTTTAGACTTAAAATTTGTCTTTTCTGATTTTTTAAGACCAACATACGGTGTAAATGTGGCTGCTTTAAAACAAAATAGAGTAATGCCCTTTTAGTTTTATTTATTATGTAGGGTACATTATTTGTTACAGCAAAAAAACTTCCTCAGGATGTAAATCCCCAAGGGGTGTTTGCCTGCAATGAGCTTGACTTGTCTGAAGTGAAAGTGTATGGATTTGATTATGATTACACCTTGGCTCATTACAAACCAACTTTGGAACACTTACTAT
>DWON01008162.1:0-12332 GCA_018251015.1 Phocides pigmalion okeechobee
AGTTCTTTATTTACTTCTTAAACACTATATTCTTATGAAGTCGGTTATATATTTGAAACAATCTTTTCCAAATATTATAACCGATTTGATAAGCACTGCAAAATAGGAAATAATTTTATTTGAATGTTGATCATTTTGAAGTCAATTTTAGAAGTCACTTAAGTGTCACGATATCTTCATTTGATATATAGCTATAAAAGTTTATCACACTATATTTTTATGTCTTCAATTATATGTTTTTTGTCGTGGAGAAGTGAAACAATCCCTGTTGTGTTAATTTAATTAATAATGGAGACGAAGACGTATCAACTAGTAGGGTGAAAAATATTATTGTTATGTTTGGTTGTTACATAAATTGGACACACGCTGTGAACCTTTAGTATATCGTACCCATGAACTATTTTTTTTGTTGAAATGAGAGAGCAGCTTCAATTTTATTAAAAATCATATTTTTCAGTTTCCATTTTTTCGATTTTAATGTATTAAAACTTTAAACGTAGCCAATATTATTCATGGCATAATTATTATATTAAAAAGCATATATTACAAGAGGTGCCAGGAAAGAGACCGACAGCCTAGTAGTTAACTCAGTACTCAAGTGACTGGAGAACAAACTACAAAAACGCTAAAAGAATGTATAACGCTTCGAAAACCTAAATTTGGCTTACAAGCAAAAACAATAGTTTTACTTTAAACCCATATGATAGAGATAACTTATGTGACAGAAATAAGAAACAAAAAATATAGAGACTTCGAAAAGGACTTAAGGTTATCCATATAAATCACATTGAAATAAAATTATTACTTACATAGCAGGGTTTATAATTTTTTCATCAATATATCTTTGTTTTTTCAATAAAATTAGTTACACAATTGTAATAATAATAATGTGGCTACCATTTCTACCTGATATGTATTCTGTATTTATTAATATCACAAATCGGTTTCTTTCTAGATGGTGTTTGGGTAGAATTTTTTAGATAAAGAAGTCCATTGAAGAAGCATGTAAATTGGCTTTTTAGCACAACCGGCGCGGCCGTGCATTAATTGGTTGTATTTTTGGACTTATACTATTTTAGGTGCGTTCAGAGTAGGTTTGCCAGATGGACGGAAAACATCGGGAATCCAGAAAAGTATTTAATACGAGCTTTTTACAGATATACAGACATACAGACAGTCAGACAAAATGAAAAAACATCATTATGAATTTTTAAATATATTTGCCTTGTACAGACAGCTATCTTGGAGAAGAGGCGGCGAAAGAAACTTCAGCTTAATATAGCTGTAACAATTTTTCAAATCGGTTCAATACTTTTTGAGTTTATCCACTACAAATAAATGTAAATGTGTCGAAAAAAGGTAAAATATACCTATAAATTAGAAAGAAGGAAGAAATAATTTAATGGCCACATGCACCACAGTATTTAAAAAAAATACAACAAATTGTAAACCTAAAATTACATCAAACGTTTTGCTTTTGACTCGAGTTAAAAATAACTTTTAATTAATATACATAGTTTACGTCATAAGCCTTTGTTTGTGATTATATAACGTTCGATAGAAGCAAAAAGGTTTGAATCAAATTATTTTTAGACGTTTAGGTACTTATCTATTGTTCTGGAATATTCTTATGCACTAGAATATAGAAACATATTGTGGATTGAATGGAAACATATGGTAACATAATATTCCTCTAATTCATTAACACGGGTTTTTCTTAGTCGCAAATTGACGTTTATAATTAACAATTATTTATTTAATTATATATTAAATATTATTAACAATATTATGTTTATTTATAATTTCACTTTTGAAAAAGCGAAGCGGTACTAATTTTTTTTGTATATTAAATGTTTGTTCAGCTTGTGTTTGAAAAATTTAGGATCCAAATACCAAATGTTCTCCAAAGAGTTAATGTCATGTTTCATCGTTGCTACCGGTGACAAAAGGATTGGTCCATATCTCGTGTACAGGATTGCAATTGCTATTTATGCCGTGATTGCGTCCAGCGTTCTTTCCTCCGTTTGGGTACGATATCCGTGTATATGGTAGTAAACTTTAAAACGAGTTGAAATAATCATATGCGAATTACAGATGTTTTGCTACTTCGGAGTACTAAGTTAGAAAACATCGCTTAAATCGGTATTTTTATGTAAGGCGGAGGTACCTTCGAAATCAAACCACAAACAGTTCAACCAATTTTAATGACTCATTCAACCTTGTATCAATAATGATTCAAAATAATATAAAGATAGCAATTACGTTAGTAGCAATTGCATTTAATATAAATATCTTTAATTATAAAAACACTGACTTAACCCGTGGTCGCTCGCCATTAATTTCCATTGCCATCGCTGTGAAGTGAATTAAAATTGTTACAGCTCATATTATAGATACCTTAGCGACACAAAAAGCACTGCCACATACAAAAAGAATCATGTAAACAAGATTGGTTCTCAAGTTATAAGTGCACAAACGGATACACAAGACTAACAGAACATTATCTTTTATATATATGGATGTACATTTTAATTTTGGTGATATCTATCTGGTTGTAAAAGTATTCGTATAGCCGTGAAATATTGACATTTAGCACATGTTTTTTACTATTTGTGTGAATTCATGGCAGTACAATTTACCTATAAACGTAAATAACGTAAGAACATACGTATATACATATATAAAATAGAAATTGTATGTTTTGTCTTCATAACAAGGATAAAATGCAAATTAAACCTTATAATTCGAGGACAAACTAACAATTATTAGCAACACTAGTTAATGAACGAATAATTTTATAAATATTTTTTTAATCTTTATTTCCAGACGTAAAACGTATTGGATTTCTTAAAATCATACTTTGTGGTCAATAACTCACGTTTGGCTGTCGACACAGCAAAAAATGTTGAGTTGTAAACTGCGAAGTAGCGAGTATTGAGTACTCGTGCGCAGTCTGCGTATCGCGCGCACTGGCATCGCCCGCGTCACTCGCCCCACGGACCATGCGCGCGCGCCCTCCAAAATAAGTGTTAATTGTCACTAACTCTAAAATGTCGTTGACCCTTCTCCCGAAGACTGGTGGGAGACAGTTTCATGTTCTGTGATAGTTGCCAACATGCCGGAGTGTCCTGAGTCCTTCCCGTTCACTATTCCGGTCATAAGATACACCATGGAGTCTGAAGATAGATCCACGAACAGTAATGAGAGGCAACAGCCGAAGACGAAGAAGATGTCTCTCCTCACACCCGTTAAGATTGAAACCCCGGACAGTGGTAGACGGTTGTCCGAACCCACAAGGTATTACATTCCGCCGCAGTGCAATAACAGACTATCTCCGCGAAGTGCTAGAAAACGTGACAGTAGAAGGAATTCCAGAACGGACTTGAAAGGTGATTCGCCCACTAAAGAGACTTTTGGCCCAAAGCCGTGTAATTGTGAAGATTGTAGAGCGTCTAGTCCGTTGCCACCAGGATATGGACCGCCTACTTTGTCCCCTGGATATGACCAAATGAAGAGTTCACTTTTGGATGTGCCCTGGACTGAGGATTTTACTGAAGCTTCTAGTGATGATCTTAGTTCAGAATGGGACTCTGATGTACCGGAGCCGCCTCCACCCATCTCAAAGGTAACGTCTTTATAAAACTAACCGGAGCATTATTAAAAGATTTACGATTTTGCTGACAACGATGAAACCTCATTAATACTTATAATCAATAGAATATAATAGGTTTATTGTGCTTATTAAAAGGTACAATTTATGTTGTAAAGTAACTAAAATCATATCTACAGAAGTAACGTGCAAAGCTGATAATTATGCGTCGCTACTTGAATTGCAAATTGGCAAAGGCAAATGTCGAAATGTTTTAATGAATTAATTTAGACGGCAGATAATTAACTCTACAAATTGAAACGACACGAAGTTAACTAACCAAATTGTTTAGCCGATAAGATCGTATACGCTAAGGTTTAACGCAATGTAATGTTGCTCTACCCAACGATCCTTGTCTTGACTCTATCTAGATTGAATTTTGAATTAAGTGACTCTACCTACACGAAAGTTGTTCAATAAATTAATTAAAAGAATTCTATTAAATCTGTTAAACGGATCGTAAAAAGAAAAAATAGAACTGTAATTAAGTAGAGTTAAGTAGAGTCTGGTTAGATTTTGAATTGCGTGATTGAATCGGCTCCAATCTCATTTCAATAATGAATTTTATTGGCATATAAATCGGTTAATAGTAGTTGCTATTAAATCAATAAAACATTAAAAAGAAGCACGTTCTGTTTTCTAAATGAACAAACATATTAAACATATACTTCTTACGCATAAAATTAATGTATATTTAAATTGATAATAAAATTTGTCTATATGTATTTAAATTGGTTTGTTTCTTTTGAAATACGTTAATATTAAATAAAAACACATTGTTTCACTTCTGTATAAATAATCTTATGATCATTTATGAACGTAAATAAATAATAGTTAAAAAATCTAAGAAACACGCTTTCATAAAAATCCAACTAAAAAGTATAAATAAGAAAAAAATATGCGATGTAATAAAAAGCGTGGGGTGTTTTTTCAGTGATCTATTGATATCAGTTATTTTTCATATAATTGCATTGTTGATACGTATGCAAAGTAAAGTTTCAAATTAATCAGGCTTCTGGTAATTGTTGAAAATTGTGCTCAAAGAATTCATTACATACAACCCAAGCTAATACAAGCGTGTTAAAAATAAACAAATTTATTTACATGATCAACTTTTAAATAAAATCATGGAATAACGCACATATCCTCAAATATTAAAAGAACTGGCTGTCATGACATTTTGGAAATCCGTTGTTTAATTAACGAAAGCAAAAAAAAAACGAGTTTCTTGTAAAAATATTTGAGATACGAATTGTAGAATAAATGTAGACGTTTTTACGCAAAAAGTCAAGCAGCCGTGAATATTAATGTTTTAAAAATATATTTAGAGACCAGTTTCACTGTGAGCGAAAACAGACATGATTTTTGTTAATTCCATCATTGGAAAATATGTCAGTTCCTTTCACTGACACGTTTATAGATGACACAAAAAGTATTAAATTAATATACACATTATTAGTCCCACGATTGATTTTCACCGCCGATGACATGAGGACAGGTTAATATCTCGCGCAATCGTTACTCGACGCGAGAATGCAGCGAACATTATTGGCAACAGACTCCCTTTAGATTGTTTAAGTTAGGCTTTTATTATAATTAGTTTTAAGCTTTTTATTACTGCAATTACAATTTAAATAAAGAAGTAATCTCATATAAACATTCAAATTTTTTGTCTCATTCATTATTCGTCTAGTGAGTGTTAGGAACAAACCGTTCCAATCCATTACTATCAATGCTGGTTATGGATTTCCTCTCAGATTAAGAAGAGAAAACAACAAATACATATTTTATCGCCAATCAAACGGTAACCTTATCTTCTTACTCTCTAAAAGTAGTTTGTGAAACAAGTTCTTTATCACACGTGACATCAAAGAATATTTTATTACAGTTGCGATCTGCTGGTATAATATTTTGAGAAAAATATTATATTTAATTTTAATATTTACTTTGGATCATATGAGAGATATTAGTTATACATAGTTTAAACTCAATACCGCTGTAACTATTGTGAATAAGATCTAACTGATGGACGCTCTGTCCAGGGTTTTAGATATGAAAGTGATACCGCATATAAAAACACCATTTCACTTAGAAACATCCGCGTATTTGGTTTCGCTTTGCGAAGGCACTCTTTAAAATAATTTCCATTCTAATTACTTGACAGAGTAGATCAATTCTAACGATATTAAGACTTCATAGAACCTCAAGATAGGGACTATGAATATATTTAAAATACCTTGAATTCAATTTACCAGTTTTGGTTCGATACGATTTCAAACACATTGACAAATCAACAGACAGGCAGACAAAAATCGTAAAATGCTAGAAATGTTATTTGTTAGTCTCAGTCCTCCAAACTATTTTTTGCAAATATATATATACGATTTTAAAAAAGTTATATTAAATAATGCTGTGATTTTTGTGGTTAATTCCTAGACGTAAAACTGAAAATATAGATCTTAAATCTAGGGAGTAAGTTCCTTGAAACTACTGTTACTAGGAACTGATTGACGCATTTGGATTGTACGATAAATATAAATGATAGTTTAAATTACAGACTGCTGTAAATACTGTGATTTGTTCCTAGATTTCAAACTGAGAATGTGGATACGAAATCTAGGGACTAAGTTCCTTCGAACCTTCGTTTCTAGGAACTGATTGACGCACTTACATCCAGAGATTTTACGTCATAAATCAGGTTTCCCAGTATACGGCTGTTTAGAGGTAGAATGCCCGTATTCTTGGTTCATGTAGGTGGTTATTTAATGTCTCTCAAAGTATTCTTTACAAGCCGGTAAGAGTAAATAGACGTTCAATAAGCTTGTTTTACGGATATACTTTGATGAAAAATATTTTGATTTTGATTCACTGTCTGAAGTAAATGTTAGTCCTCAAGGGTAAAATAGCATTTACGCGTGGTCTTAGATAGGACTTCAGTCCTGTTTGTGTGTTGTGGGAGTACTTGTGGTTGGATGTGGGTGTCCATGAGCTAAATGGACCATATAACATTAGATGACCTGCGCGTTCCTTTTTTAATATTTTTCATGTATTTGACAATCAGACATTGTCCTTTATTTTCTTTTTTACAACATATAATCTATTTTAAAGTAATACGTTCTTATCAAAAATAAAATATTATATTGAACAATAAAAAAATGTTTGTCCTGCCTTGTCTCCAACACTTACATTATTATTTTTATAATTTCACGGTAATCTGGAATATATTGCTATTTTACTGATAAGACCACCGGTTATACCTTCCCGTGTTGTTATTATATATATATAATAAAAATATGTGTCGTTTCGTACTTGCAATTAAAATGAAAATATATGTAATACAAATTCATTAATCAATCATTAATTTAAGAGAATCAATTAAATTAGGAAATTGAATCTTATATTGTAGATAGCAAAATACATATTATATTAAATTCGTTGTTCATATCGCGAATTTGGTGGCAAATTAATTTCATAATTATAATCATCGTGTTCTTGCAACGACAAGTCAATATTCGAGATATAATTTATACTTATACCTATATCCTGTAAGGGGATAGTAATGGGCTGAGGATAGATTAAAGAATTTTAAATAACTATAGGTAATAAAAATATATATTTGAAGATGATACGTCATTGATTTTTTTTCGAGTTATCTAGTTATTTTTAATTCAAGGTAATCCAGTGAATCCAGTTCACGTTAACATTTATCTGAATAATGACTTTTTTGATTTATAATTATTTCGAACTCCAGCCGTATATGCAGTCATGGAATTGTATATGTAACGTTTTTACAAAATACTATATGAGGTTTAACATTTTGTGTCAAAGCAATAGTGTAAGTTAGGGACACTTATTTACATTATTATTAATGACAATGAATATTCCTTTTGCGATTCTGTTATGAATGTATCCACAAGTTAACTCATACGAACACAAAATGTGTTAATTTCGTTAAAAACTACAATTGTACATCGAACCAAATTCACATTCAGCTGCTATACGAAGCAGACTAACTTTAATATGTTCAAAAAAGATGTAACTTAATATTCATCATCACCATCATCATCTGTAACTTCTTACTATCCCATTGCCGGGCACAAATTTCTTCTCGGAATGAGAACCGTATATATACATCTTTGACAACTTTAAAGGAAGAACCCTATGGCATGCGAGGGGTCACCTTATTATCCTCCACCGTTATGAAAGTTAATCTAATACGTAGATAGCTGTTTAGATGTAAGATGCCATAAATTTTACTCCCAAACCTTCCCTATAAGGTCCCGGCTTCATACAACTAGGCTATCGTTCTTTATACCTACTATAGCGTCCACACACGTTTAAGGTGTATTTTTTATGTGAGAAAAGTAGCAAACGAGCATACAAAACACCTGATGTTAAGTAGTCGCAGCCCATGGACATCCACGTACAACCACAAATACGACCGAAATCCTATCTGAGCTAGTACGTTGTTGCATTGCTACTCCTGAGGACTAAGATGTTTGCCTTGCTTCAAAGTATAGCCGGCAACCGCACTTCTCCAACCGAAACACAAGTAATGCTTTACGGCGGATTATCAGGGCAGCGGTGGTACCTCCCCGGTCGAACTATAGTTCTCCCAAACATAATGTAACACGGACTCTACTTAGACAGACCTACTGGAGGTTGATGTACAACTGAACTCGGTGGGCTCGAGATAGGTCATCAATTTGTATCCGCCTAGGAATGTCGACCTACCTTGCTGTTATTGTTTTATCTACGCGCACCGTATAGATTACATCTACTATTCACAGGCTCATATGAATATTTTACAGAGAATAGTCGAAGAATTTGGTTAAAAGCAACCATTGCACTTATGGTCCAAATATGCATATGCCTCATATAATGATATGGTAATATTCGTATTCAATATTAGATAGATAGATAGATAAACCTTTTATTTCGTACGAGTATTAACAACAGATACAGAGTATTTTAAATTGACATGTTTAACAAAAAAAAAAATGTAACTACGAAGTGAAAATAGAATATACTAAATCAAACACTAGAATTGTTGTAATACGGAAAGGGTCACGCTCCGCTTTTGCCGTCACACAGGAGTCTGCGGTAGCTGGTTTTCAGTGTAACCCAAATCGCGTTCACTGCATTTATTCCTTATTTTCGTATCTCGGTATCGCTCGTTTGCATAACTTGCAAGTCCAGTAACACCAAGGTGAATCTTATCATGTATCGAACGCGTCTCATGCTTTCTCTGCATCTGGGTGCCCGTGCAATTACCGTTAATAAAACTGTGCCAACAACCTCTTCCCCACGCACAGTACGCATTGTATTATTGTTTGATACGTTGTATAATTGTGTTGAGTTGATCTATTGTATGATTGTACTGTTCTACTGTACTATATCTTTTATCTGAGTACTAGCGACCTGGCCCAGCTTCGCTCGTGTTATTATCCGTTTATATTTATTTACATTATTTTTCCTTAATACACTCATCCAGTCAGGAAACTAACAATTAGAAACATTTATTTCGAACGACGACTGAATTACTATATTGAATTGAAGTATTTAACTTCTCGCCCAATTCATAAAAAAAAAACTTAACTTATTATGCACCAAAACCTTCGTCACTAATTACTCTATCTATAATCGAAACCTAAGAGAAAGTCCATCCAGTACGTTTTGAGTTTATCATGAACAGACAGACAGACTCGATGGGGGACTTTGTTTTATAATATCTAGAGACATGCTTTAATTTCGTCACGTTATACGAACAGAGATTGCTTAACGTGTGATAAGTTAATGATGAAACTCCAGACTTTCGCACGAGAAGTTCCGGGGTCAAATCTCAGACACGCACATCTAATTTTCCAAAGTTATGTGCATATTAGAAATTAAGCATCACTTAAGTTAATATGTAAACATTTTATTCTCATATATACAATGATGAAAATCTTAAAACTAATTACAATAAAAACATCACTTGCTTTAATTATGAACGAAAACACCGTGAGGAAGCTTGCCATGAAATTCTCTTTAAAGTTATATGGCATACTGACCACCTAAAGTAAAGTTGCGGCATCTAACGTTAAACAAGACTGAAGTCCTATCTGAAGACATATGTAGTTGCATTCCTAATTACGAGGTGATCACCTCGCTTGTACCACATCTGGATACACATTATTGGAAGCGAACATCTTAGTCCTCAAGAGTAGGAACGCATCCGCGTCCATCCTTAAATAGAACTTCTGTTCTATTTGAAATTGGACGTGGTTGTCCATGGGCTGCAGTGAGCACTTAACATCAGGTGGCCTGCGTGCTCGTTTCTTACTCATTCATAATAAAAAAAATCTATATATAAACATTATATACAGATTTACAAGCATCACATATAGAAATTAGCGTTTCTTTAATTGTGAATGAAAAAGACAATTGTTCATAAATTATGAATAACAAAATCTTACAGATTTACCTGGCTACAGGCTTCATAAGCACATAATGTTCAATTGTTATTATTGGTATTAATGTAAATAAATTTGCTGTTTCCATACGTAAAAATTTTCATCGAAACCGATGAGAATATCTGAATACCGTTACTTTAAGAGACAGAATTGATGATTCCGACGTAAAACAACTTTTATTTTCAATCTGTTATGACATTCTTCATCTGGCAAAGTAAAGAAAATAATTGAAAAATTGAAACAAATTAAGGGTAAGTAACAACAACCAACTCTGTACACATTAATCAAAGTATAAAAATTGATTTATGTATTTTTTCACACCTCTTACTTGTAGTTATGTTCTTCGGATGAGTAATTAAGAACTTTTCATTGTGATTGATTGTTTAAGTTGATACTTTTTGTGGATTTCCAAGTTAATAATAATGATGGCATTTCAATTAATACCAGTATTTTATGTGAGAAGGAAACGAGCGTTCAGGTACCTATTAAGAAGTCCGTTACGGCTGTGGAAATGTATATATTTTTTACTATGTAACGGGTACAGAAGATTTAAATTTTTAATTGCCGATATTTTGAACCAGTTACACAGCCATTTCATAGTTTAGCCGTGTCCACAAGCTATGCAACTACATGGTTCGAAATATCGGCAATTAAAAATCGTTAATTATGAATAGCCGTTAGATGGAAAAATATTTAATTCAGTGATGATCTTAGTTTAAAGTCACATTGACATATGATATTAAACAGCACTGAAGTCTTATTTAAGATCATATTTTAATCTAATCATTGAATTAGGTTGATGAGGAGACTACTTGTACCTGGTACCTACTATTTTTTAACGTTTTGTATATCATCTGCATCATTATGATCATCACCATTATCAAGCACCTTACGAGTCGGTGGTAGTTCATTGACGTTCAAAAAGAGTTCTGCAAAGAATCTACTTTGAATAAAAATATTTTGATTTTAATTTTTCGTTCCAAAAAACCCGTTTTACTTAAAAAATACAATTTTTTATATTGTAACTTTGACCTTCACTAAACGTATGCAAATATCTTAAAATAAAGTATTTGATTTTATGTGGATCGTAAACTGCAGTAAATTGCTCTCAATTTACTTGATTATAGATTGTATAGCGGATTGTATTTTATGAACGGCAACAGATATGTTGCCACCTGTAGGTTGATCATATTTAATTTAATTTGAATGTAATCGAACGACAAATGTTTGACGCAAGCGTTTCACAATAATTATGAAGACTAAATAAATTGAGGTCATACGGAACAATCAATTTCTTTTTATTGCGTCAATGAATGTATTTACATTATTTGATTTTAAATATGACATAGGTTTATCTGGGCCTTATGTAGGGCGTTATGATTATTCGTTAAGTTAAACATTTTAATATAAAATAGCTGTGGGCAAAAGCCTGCATCAAAGTGGGCTTAAATTTTCTGTTTTTTTCCATCTTTTTCTAAAATCACACAGTTCTTTCGTACTCACACCTATAAATTTTAAATTAAAATATTTATTTATAGATGTATAGAAATTGAATGAATACTAAATGTTAAGTAAGTCTTACTGCAATTCATTTTTGAAAACCAAAGCAAAGTCAGTTAAGCCATTTTTGAGATTAGCGCGCACAGACGCACAGGCGAACAGACAAAAAATTTAATAACTATTGTTCTGAGTTATATTACGTTATTAAGGTCCCTAATTTAACTTTTTATCAAACATCTTTCATTTAAAGATACAAGTCATAATTTTATTATTTATATAGATATATGTAGATAAACGAATAGATACATTAGAGCTACACGAAGATAGTGCATCTTGTGATCGTTTCTATTAAGTAGTTTTATGTATACGTAAATTATAAAGGATTCATATATTTCATATATTTATTCAGATATTTTTATTAACTACGGTTTAATAAATTAATTAAAACCATTGGACTAAGTAAGTATGGAATAAAAAACAAAGATAAATTAATATAACGGCGTCTTTCATCACCCTCGACAAATCATTGTATTGTAATAACTGTGAAACCATTTAAACCGTGTATAACATTATTTATAAAGAACTGATTGAATTTTTAAACATTATTTGCGAGAAACTATCGATTTTAAACTGATATTATCGCGGAATCCATACATTATGTTATATAACGGGTACTCACGATTAAAGATTTTTGATTTTTAATTGCCGATATTTCGAACCAGTTGCAT
>DWON01008163.1:0-12332 GCA_018251015.1 Phocides pigmalion okeechobee
ACGTGTATATCCTATATGTTTATAATATATATATATAACAAGCAACAGTGTTTCACGTATCACTAAAAGTTTTATAGATACCACAAAGTTTCGTAAGTGCCTTTATGCATCCTTAGAGTTTATTTTTCCTCTGTCTGTGTAGTGCTATGCTATGATCAGCAGGTATTTATAGAGATTAACGAGTTCAAATTGTCTGTTTTTTCTAAAACATCCGAAATATGGGATATTTTATCAGACAATTGTATTCTTCATGAATACATAATAGATAATGGTATTACTAGGTAATTATTAACCCTCCAGTTATACAATTTCCCATGAAAAAGAATACGTGGCTATAATTAATAATTGCTTTGGCAGTTGTCGTAGGGCTATATTTACGAGGTGACCATCTTAGACCTCAAGAGTAGCAAAGTATCTACATTCGAGCTCAGATAGGATTTAGGTCGTGTTTGTTGTTGTACGTGGGTATCTATGGGCTGCGACTACTTAACATCAGATGGTTTGCATGCCTGTTTGCTACTCTTCTCACATAAAAAAGTAATTATAGTTATATCCAATAAGCAACCATAGTTCGATACAATAAGCCAAAAAACTCATAATATCAGGGCTAAAAAGCCAATTAATAAAACACTAAGCGATCGGTATGTCGATGGATTGAAATTTTGTGTCTGGTTGGTATTGTTTTAATTTAAATTTATAGTAGGTATATGTATCCCTAGTATAATGTAGGTATCATTTTACCCATACAGTGAAATTTGTGTTCATTGGTAGGTTCTTTCAACTCGTATACGTACATCGCTAATTGACAGAAATTTGCGTTGCAGTTTAGCGGATCACAAGGAGTTTTGTACCTTATTTTTAATGAAAAAATAAAGGTCTGGACAGAAATTTGGATTAAACTTTTTATATTTAATTAAAGGAATGACTTTGTTTGTACATATATTTGAGTTATTTTTATGATTGTTTTTTATTATTTTTTCTTATGTATAGGTTAATTAAATGTGTAAATATTAAATATTTAGATAATGATAAAGTTTATATTTATTTTATTTGCATGTATTCGTATGAATTACAATTAAAATAAAATAAAAAGTATCAGATCATATTTACTCATTTGTTTTACTCTTCACTCATCGCTTCACATGCAAATTGTTCGTAGTCAATTGTTCGTAGTAATGTATTCGGTTGTTTATGTAAATTAATGCATTTTTCGGATTGCCGTGCATGTGATGTTTACTCATTTTTCAGTTAACGGCACAAAAATATTGACGCACAAACATGCCAATATTTGCTAACCATAATTCGGAACAAATACCTACTCATTTTAAAATACCAGTTATGGTTAGATCAGTGGCGCTGTCCTTCTGGCTGGCTGTTAGAACGTAGAACTATCTTTCTAACAGCCCGGTACCACCACCGCAATCTTAATCCGCCATGAAACAACGATTATGTTTTGGTTGGAAAGATACAGTTGCCGGTTACATTTATAAGTGAAGCGACTGGCTTACTAATCTGAACTAGTAAGGCACCTGCGTACGACCTCAAATAAAACTCCATTCCTGTTTGAGATTGCATGTGGATGTGCATAGGCTTAAGTGATTACTTACCATCTAGAAGTTAGCATGTTTACTTGTTATTATTCTCACATAAAAAGAGTTATGGTTTAGTTCCGGCAAAGAAGAAATCAAAATAAAATAGGTATATAGTACGGCATAGTAAATCCTACTATCAGGCTACGTGCCCAGTAAAGGTTCAATTTGGACGAAATGGTTATTAAACTATGTATGGTCCTTATCCATTAATGTTACAAAGTTTATCCTTGAACAACCAGAAATAGGTGAGGTCTAAACCCGGAGGCAATAATTACACTTCAATACGGTTTAGTAGTCGACCTCATCGCCAAAGTTTTTAAAACTTCCCGATGAGACTGTGTAGGTGTGAGGTTAAACTTTATTTATATTTCGATTGCGGTGGCATCACTGCCAGATCTATTTTTACAATATTGTGTTCACACGAATTGAATTTAATTGTTTAATTCCTAAATTAAAAGCCATTTGAACCTTATGAACCAACTTTAAATCTAAAAATCTATTCACTATAACTTTTCCATCATATAAGTGTTTGTTAAGTTTCTTTGTTGAAAGCAATCTCCTGCAATTATGTTACATTTTTGCACGAAGGCATAGTTCTTTTTAACAAAAATAAAAATAATTCTTTAGTAAATTAACAAAGACTCATTTTTATTCTGGAGAATATATTTTACAAGTAATATACATTGTACATGAAATAGTATTGTATTTGAAAAATGCCCTTGTTAGTGATAAGTCATAAATCAAGATTAGTAAATGATGATGATAATCTGATTACTGACTTAAATATTTGAAAGCATATACGAGTACAATAATATCCAAGATAAGTTAGTGCACCAGGAAAATATTTTTCATCCCATCATTGTATGTATGGGGTGCCAAGCTAATATTTCTTTTCATATTTTTAAATGCAATAGTTTAGGCAATAGCATACGACTTTTTACCTTTTAGCAACAAATGATTATGAAGTATTATGATGTGTTTCATATCATAGCCTTAACATGATTCAAACGTTAACGACACGTGGAGCTTATCACATTTATTATTTTGTTTATTACCTACTAGCTAGGTCCACGTTATTTTGCATTTCAAATATCAGTTGATCTGATGACCGGAATTACTTTTATGGCTAATAAATAATAACACAATGACGTACAACATATATTTTATTATTTGAGATCTATATTTTTCTAGATAATAAAATGACTAATATTTATTCATTCAGTTTGTCTTATATTGAAATGGCTTATTAGTAGTACTAGTAGGTAGTCGTTTAAAAGGTGATACAACCTGAGTCGTTTAAATTGGGGGGGTTTGAATGGTTGAAAGGGAAATTGAATGGTTGCCATCTTGCATGGAAATGCATCTCACCTGTGATCAATTTACACTGAAACTCCTTTTCTATGTGAATAGAGATGCAAACCATTTAATGTTAAGTAGTCGCCGTCCATAGACATCCACCTACAACCGCAAAAACGTCTGAAAACCTATTTGAACTCGAAAGTAGAAATGTTGCTACTCCCGAGGACTAAGATGGTCGTGTCGCTTCAAAGTGTAGCCGGCAAACGTACCTCTCCAAAGTAATACTTTACGGCGGATTACGAGGGTGGCGGGGGCACCACCCCGGTCTCTATGACTATCGTTATATAACTATAGTTCTCTCAGCTTTATTTTATTATTTATTTAAAGTTGCTTATGGGCAGCAGTGAACTTTTAGACTCATCATGTGGAATAAATGATTGTCAATTTTGTCCATTTAATAACACAATAAACTATGTCAAAGGAAATATCGGCAGCGATAGCAAAATTCCAACGGTCGAATTTTCGACAAATCGTGCAAGATAATGTCTTACATACAGCGAACAAAGTTCTTTCAAACAAGCAAATTAAGCTGTTTGTTTATTACCGATAACCCAGCTAACAAATAAAGATTAAACATTTGACGAGTCAACAAATTGTGTTTAATCTCTGTTGCTATTTATAAATTCCTGGGTTAATATTTTCCACTTGTTTTTAGCTTTCGGTTCATCTCAATGCTTATCTAGACTCATACTTAGATTCAGGCCTTTTTAGTCATTTCTGTTTAGGGGCACGCTAATTCTCGAAAGTTGTAAGATCGAATATTTTTGTACCCCTCCCCACTCCTTCCCACAAATTCATGTTTAAAAAAAAACTATTTTTTATTGTACTTTTTTATCCTCTTTTTGTTTTTTTTTTCCATTTTTTTTAAATTTTATGGCAACTTTTCGATATTTTCGAAATTTCCTTTGGGGCACTGCGTGTCCCCATATGCCCCCACAAAAAAGCCTTGCTAAGGCGTACTTAGATGCTTGTCTGACAAGCCACATGGCGCAACCATAAACATAATAATCTTAAATGCAAAGGGTCCCGGTTTCATTGACCGACCAGATATATATGTAAATTATTCAATTTGGTTTCTGTTTTGGAGTTTAGTTTTTATGTACTCGTCTTTATATTTGACATGAATCAGAGACCGTATTACTGTTATTACAAGTGTTTAAAGACGAAATACACTTCTTACAGCCGTAGAATACAGCTAAGGTATTCAAGTGCCCAGGCAAGCGTGGTAACCAGAAAAAGTATACGGACAGTTTCAAAAATAGTATTACAAAATCAATTTCAAGTGCCTTTAATTTTTTTTCTGTCTAAAGTTTCTTGCTCATGTTTATGAACGGCACTGATGTTTCCACGTGAACATGAGGATGCCTAGTTGCTACTATTTTCATGTTTTTATTGCGGAATATAAATTTCTAATTATAAGCGATTTAAATTGAAGCGGTTTATTGTTCCTTTTGATTGCCGATCCTGAATTTTAGGGACTGAATTTTACTATTCTTTTTAGCTTTCTATTTCTATTTTTGGACTTCCTTGTTTATTATTACCGTGTTGTTCGTATTATCAAACTCGAGTACAATAGCTATTTGAAGAACATTGACGTGTTTAAATAAAACAAAGGAAATGTTAAGATATTTTTATTTACATAAAATCGTTCTTGATTAAACAATAATATAATTAGACACCTATAAGAAAATCGGTCGTTGGGAGCAACTTCGCAGCCGCTCTTAGGTTATGGATGAGGGTGACATAAGACTTAGATGTGATGTGGCAGAGAAACTCTTTTATGAGCACCCGAATTTTTTCCTTGTCTTGCTCTTTTATTGCCTTTAATTCAGGATCTGAAACAATACATGTTTTTGAATTATGCATACTTGTTACTGAGAACTTAATGGTTACTGCCACTGATGATTATCTAAAACAAACTCCTTTAACAAAAAAATATCCAATACATCCTTGGTCACAGATATGTTGTTACCCCGGTTCAAAAAAATTCTTTTGCTTTAGAAGAGTAGCAAAAGAGCGTACAGTCCAACTGATGTAAAATGGTTTCTGTAGTCTATGGATTTCCAAGTCTCACCCATCTAACCTCAATCTGTCGTGTTGAATATTGAGGAATATTATGCGTTGCTACTCCCCAGATTGAGTAAATCACTTCGTTTGTAACTGTATCTAGCAAGCGCATCTTACGAACCGAAACAAGAATTTCTTTATGGCATGTGAGGCCCAAGCTGACCTCGTCAGTCTAACTTTAGTTTTACCACCTATTAATATACATTCATGCATTCTATAAGGGTTCTTTTTGTTGTATGGAATATTAAACGTGAAGGAATTATTTATGATTAATGTTAAAACTTATCTTGAAATGGCTCTTTTATTACTAAATGACTTCATTAAATAGTTATAAATTCGATCAAAGATTACATTTTTACTAGCTTTTCTCAAGGCTCCGCCTACGTGTGCAGCCGTCTTCCATAAAAGCTAGCAGAACATTTCCTACTCCTTAACATTTTTGCTTATATCATTTTGTAGCTCTGCGAATGAAAATCATAAAGAAACAAAAATATGATTTGAATATTTAAATTATACCTGCATTCAATGCCTGCTCTAGCTCGGGAGCAACTGTGAGTGCAGGTTCACCCAGAGACTGACAGGTGATTTCTTCTGGTCCGACTATATAATGTTTTACTCCATTTGCATCAACATTAAAACTATAATTGTACGTGGCAGTACCTGATACACCTGTAAATATAAAGGAAAAAAATAAAAATATATTAAAGTATACTGTTTTTCGTTGTGGCAAAGGAAGAACCACTATTAATACCGATGACAGCGAGGTCATCGATGTCTTATTTTGGAGCAATACCCACAAAAGTTGTCATGTGTTTCCTCTATATAGATACTATATACCAGCCAAAATTTGGGACTATTTACAAAAAAAAAACCGTGTATAAATCCTAAATGTAGTAGCGCATTAATTTCTTATTACAAATGGATGTGTACATAGACCAAACTACTTTATAATTTCTGTACACATTTGCGATACAAACACTACTTTAATATAAATATAAGAATAATTTGTTACATGAAATGGGTTATCAATCTTCGTAAGCAGGTAAAATTCAGCGGCGGTGAAGAGAAACAATTTATAGGAGATTGATGCAGTAACTCGTCATGTTAAACGAGGAACGAAATGGGAATCATAAACCTAGCCATCAGTCAAGAAAATTGTCCCGTATCTGGTCCTGAACCTCTCAACCTGGTCCTCAAATAGTTGTAGTGATACACATAGTATAAATATCAAACTTTACCTAAGTTACGATAGTACAACAATCAAGCCAAATTTAGTTGCACGCGGTTACTGAGCATTAATATTACGATACTTAATGACTATTCAATTATCGCCATTTGTGGTAAAGTGGTAGAAATTTGTGTTTATTTGGAACAAATGTATTAATATTGCTGTGTACGGATGCGTTTAAACGATATATGTTACAATCTCTTTAGATTCATTCCAGTATTATTCTTATTTTATTGGTCTATGTTAAATATTCTCCTTATCTCTCATTCGATTTTTTATTTACGTTAAATTAGATTACTCGAGCAAATTACATTTGTATTCTGCAATTTATTTTATTAAAAGGAACAATAATAACCTCGAGACAGAATTTTTAAACTCCTACGCAAAGATTTGATTCAAACCCAAATGAATTATAATTTATGATGGTAGAAAAGCACAGTCATTTCCTTAACGTTAAAGGAAAACTTAATGAGGAAACTTACGACTTTTTAAGTCTAAATCATGAAAGTGTTAGGATTTTTAACCCGTACATTTCCAGTGTTTTGAAAAACCCTAATCCTATTTACTTTGAGAGAAGACTAAAGCAGAACATAGGTATCTCAGTAAGTGACTATAGGGATTTTTTAGGCTGTGGGAGAGATAAATACGTTAGTCAATTACTCCCTAGAAGTAGCATTGTACATGTCATCGACCCTATATATGAATTCCGTTCTGTTTTAGATATTTAAGATCTATTTTTAGTGTGTCTGTAGACGGCAGTGACCTTTTAACAATATTAAGTGGGACGAAAATGATGATAATGACGACGACTCGATAAAGTGATAAATGCAGGTGTACCATCGCATCGGTGGCGACCTATCATGAGGTGGAATACATTCTCGTTAGCTTTTTTTGTTTTATGTTACAAATGTGAATAAACCACATTATACTTATAAGCTGAACGGAAATATTTGATCTTGTATCGTATAGTTCAATCAGCCACGAACTGTGGTCTGCCGCATATCCGGGTTTCAGATTAGCTTTGCTCGCATTGTTTGCGGAAATTGATTTGTTTCTAACTTGGAAACAATAAGCAAAACTATAACTGACAAAAGAATTAATTGCGATCTGTAAAGGTGGCAGATAAACTTTTCGTTCAATATATTAATTGACAAGTAAATATCTGGTTAAACATAAATAATCGTAAGAAAAATAATGAAAAAAATGGCTCTAGGCTTCCCGGATTTTTTGCCAGTCAAAAATGTCTTATTCATACAATCTATCACTGACACTGTCATTACTACGTTAAACAAAAAAAATCCGTGCATAATCTGGAACATTTGATATTTTATCCAGTGAAAGGAGTAAGTGAGCATCAGCCCAAGTAATTTTAAAAGGGAAAAGCTGGTGTTAGATATCTCCAACAGACATTATGAAAAACAGCAATCTAGCCTAATGTTAACCACAGACATATTGCTCATAAAAATATAATAGAGAATTTACACGACTAAAATTGCTCCATAAACTTTTCTCAAGATGTATCCAGTCTACACATCCGTACGCGATCTGGGTGGTCACATAGCCTTATAATTGAGAGATGGTTGATGATGAAAAGAAAAAAACCAATGTAACTTAATTCGTTTTCCTTGTTTGTTACATGTTTGTCCTTTAAGTAACAATTGTAAAAAATTGACCAAGTTACTTAACTCGCTGTAAGCTTACATACATATACACGGGTTGTTGAACTTAGAATCAATGTTCATATAATTTACAAATGTCAAATGCGAATTTACAAATTTCAAGTCCGAAATATTACCTCATGCGATTATACCATGTGCAATAAATTTAAGATAGTGCAAATAACGTATCAGTATTTTTTCAAAAAGATAACAATGTGTGACTAGAATATAAATGTTATTTTATCCTGTACTCGATTACATACCAAACTGTGATAACTTTAAATACAACTATTTCTTATGGTTTGTTTTAATTTAAACTAACATTATCGTTGATTTTTTACATTTTCAATTACCCATACGACTAATACGGAACCCAAACAGAAGAAATGAGTCAGATGTAGGGTAGATAGATTAATCGACCACGACGACCTGTCGACTGGTTCGCCCCGTCGTCGTCGTCGTCGTCGTCGGTTTGAAATATCGGCATTTGGAATAACAATAATCGTGAGTACCCGTTCTATGGTAAAATGGAGGAAAGATATGAAAAATGAAGGGTGATGCGTCATAATATCAAAAGTCAGATTAGCGGACCTTTCGTGACTTGCACTTTATCGAAAATTAATCAGCAATAGAAAAACGCTGCGCTTTATCATAAGAAAAAATTCTGCCATTGTTGATGATGATTCATGGTTTCAAAATTATCTATTAATAAATATACCTAAAAATAATATTATAATGCTTTCTGTACTGGTAAACATACTTTTGTCGTCGGTACCATGGACACATGGAAACAAATAAATAAGAACCTATATTCTTCATTATATATGTATGTATCTCTGCCTGGTTGGCTACCCTTTACGAAGCGGACAGGTATGGTAGCCTGCATCACGTGATTCGTCAAAAACCAAACCTATACGATTATTTACACATTTACAATTGATTAATTATTTTCAATATAACGGAATGAAATTGATCGAATACAGTTGTCTAAATATTGATGGACTTTCTATCGATTGTCAATAATGTTGTAATTGATAGTATTGCGCTTTAGGTAAACGTTTCATTCGCGTTTTTTATAGATATTATCAATGGCATATAAAGGTTATTACAGTATCGTTGGTAGGGAAATGTAATCAGGAATGAATATGGGAAGCTGTTAATATGCTACCTACCTATAACTTTGAGAACTTTTTTGGGACTTGACACTGCTAATATATGCTAAAGTGTAAAGTCCTACTTTAAGGTGTTTATTCCATCCAATTTGCGACAAAATCTCTATTCTAAGTTGGTGACAAGGAACATGATAATAATATACAGGTTACACTAAAACCAACTGGTGGTAAGAGCCATAATTATTCTTATGATTAAAATATATTTTAAATTAACTTACTGCCAGAGAGAGTGAATGTTCCAGACAAAGATTCAGATTTCTTGTTAAGCTTTAAGGTGACTTCTCCAGTTACTCTTATTTCTGCATTAGTAGTCAACACGACGTCTTGCTTCTTTGTATCCATTCTGTAAAATGAGCAACGTATAATGGTAACCGTAGATACTCACTAAATAAGAGTTTTGTAAAGTTACTTTGTGACTTATCTTAAACCTTGCTGTCATACTGTTATGGAAGAGTGAATCAACGGGAATAACTCTTTTTCTTGGGCCAACGATGGGTCTCCATGGATGGTAATCATTACCTAACTTCAAGCGAGTTTGTTTCGCCATTACAAAGACAAGCAACTGAGATTTAGAAAAAGAATCAATTTTTAAGCCTCGCATAGATTTCTTGAGATGGATATTTTTATATATGGTCCGAAATCCTTGGAGTTACTAAGAATACAGCAGTATAGAGGCCATCATATAATGGCCATCACCTATGAGGAACCAAGATCGGTTATTATCAAAGGCGTACATGGGCGGATGCTGGTGGTCGCCTAGCACTTGGAAACATATTACTTAGTGAGGATTTTGTGAGAATGCACCATTTTGAACCCTTGTGTAAATTTGGTATACCTTATCCTATAATACGGTGAAATGGGTAAAAATAAGCAAAGAACTAAATATTATAGCAAAAGTAGTTATTTATTTATATGAGTAGGGTAAAGATTTTATTAAATTAAAAATAAACTTACTTGAAATCAGAAAACTTCTGATCCTTAAGGCCGGTTACTATCAAATTTTTGAAGTTTAATACCAAGCCTGAGCCATCAGGAACCTTGAAGTCAGTAGAACTGATGAGGAGGGGATCTATCGCTCGTATGTCATATTCTGGTATGCCCTTACATGTATTTGATAAGAATTGACTCGTGGTTTTTGTTAGACATTGTACGTCATCAGTCCTGCATGGTGTTAAGAGGGAATCTGAAAACGGTTCATCATCATCAGCGCATTACTTTTCCATAGGTAGGTAGGATAAGGCTAGAGAAATGTAAATTAATAAACTCTCCATGTTTTTTGAGAACTCCTAGGCAACTGTCATTTGTACAGGAATGCCTGTCGCCGTAACTCGATGCAGTAGGTACCTTATCAGTTTGTTTATAATAATGTAACCGACTAAATGTGTTATAAAAACTTAAAAGGTAGGCATATTATTTTTTGTGGAATTGTGAGAGATAAGACAAGTATCAACGGTCACATTTTTTAATATTATTATCTAATTAGCGAGTTATTTGTGCATGCTTGGCTTGTTTACAATAATCACTATTAAGAATATTGACATATGTGATTATTCGTAATTAAACCAGTTACTAATGTTTTTTTTTTCCTTTTCCTTTAACAATTAATAGTTGTGTTCATTGTCAATATCACATGCGAGACTCATTCCTTCAGATATGTTGTTACTATGTTTGTCGTTGGACTAATTCGTATATTTGTTTATTTTTTTTTAATGTATGCCTTCTTTTGGATAAACTTCATTTGTTGTCATCTCAGTTATAGAGATCATCGTTAAATAGAAGTTAAAAAAAATATTGATGAAAAAAGTCCCAAGTTTG
This sequence comes from Phocides pigmalion okeechobee, assembly GCA_018251015.1. Taxonomy (NCBI): domain Eukaryota; kingdom Metazoa; phylum Arthropoda; class Insecta; order Lepidoptera; family Hesperiidae; genus Phocides; species Phocides pigmalion. The sequence goes on from DWON01008163.1 coordinate 10,892, forward strand.
ATCCAAAAGTTAGTTCTTTACGAAACATGCCAAAAGACGGTGGGTGTAAGATCTCTTTTTAAATAGCCCAAACAATAAAATTGGCGACAATTGATCAACAATGATCATACTCGACAGGTTGAGCGATGTCATTTTTTTCCTTTTTATTACTTTTGATAAGGAACAAGAGGGGTTAACAAAAGTAGATTGGATCGTTGTGATCAATGACGTCAGTTCAACGTTATGTAAAGGAATGATAAATCCATTGATTTTGTTAACAGTTACATTTTTTAAGACACTAAATATGGGAATGACCCATTGATTCTGATTTTGTTCACAACGGCTAACATAACAATTGTCATCAAGTGAATTAAATTTAAAGAAAACACAACCAAGACCAACCAGAATTTAGACAAGTTCCCCCAAATAAAATAAACCAAAACAGTAATTAAACTATTCATTGTGGTAATTCTAACGAACTCAACTATGGTAACTACGCTGTAAGATTGTAAAAGTTAAGTATCCTGCTAATGCCATTTGATGCTGCAGCATCAGGGTAAAGTAATTAATCATTAGCTATAATAATGTTACTGTCTGAAGTAATTACTCGTTAAATAAATAGTAGTGATCGACTGCCTGTTTCTGGAACAGTCCTCAAAACTGCTTAACCTATCTCTTTTTTATAATATTAGAATTGCAGTAGTAAATTGTCCACGCTACCTGATGCTAAGTCCAATGGAAATTAATATTTATACTCAAATAGGACTGATACCTTATCTTACATTTTATATGCGTGCTATAAGACTACTGAGGTTTAAGATAATGTCTTCGTTTGTAAATATAGCCGGCAACTCTCTAACCAAAACAACAACTGTTTCACGGTGGCCAATAAGTAATAAAATATAGAATAATATTATGTAATAAAGTGACACAAAGCTTACCCCCTCGCACTAAACTTATCAACATACTCGCGCAGAGTATCGGCAGCACGTTGACACTCATGACGGCAGATCGTGACGGACTGCTAACGATTCCAGAACTCGAACATATGTCACTTGATATTATATAGTAAATTAAAGATTAAGTCTCGTTCAGACTACATTTTATAGTAATAAAGGAAAATAACAATACTAATTGAAGAATATAAATAATAAGTTGTCTTTGAAGGATGTTTTGTAAGGTATTTATAATTATATAAAATGAATTCTAGTAATATTAGAAATGTGAAAGTTTAAGTGAAACTATAGATATTTTTTAGTCTTTCATGCAAAAACCACTACAGTAACGGTTAAGATGGTTGCTTCGCTTCAAAGTGTAGCTGGCAACCGCATCTCTCCAATCGAAACACAAGTAATGCTTTACGGCGGATTATAGGTCAAAATAATATATAAGCTAAGATATATTGGATTTCTGTGTGTTGCCTAAACCGCCAGAGTTAAATGCAGATAGATAATTTATTGTG
>DWON01008164.1:0-12331 GCA_018251015.1 Phocides pigmalion okeechobee
GAAGAGACTGTCGTGACCAGATCTCTATTTTGTCTTTATTGCTGACTAACTTCTCGTTGTGTTGTATATTTATTATTATTATTATTATTGAATGTGTGTGTATCTATGTTGTTTATGTAGGACACGATGTAAATATTTAAACACCAGGCTTACTTCACACAAAAGTCGATATAATAAGATATTCATACAAACTAGCCATCCGGATTATACCTGTAAGGGTGGATTTTTCAAAACGTGTTCCTCACGCAATATAAGGAGCAAATTTTCAGGGTTCAAGTTTCAGCGGTTTCGGCTGGACATTGACCTCTAGGTCTGTCATGTACCAATTTTTATACATATAAGTAATTTTCTATAAAATAACAATTTTACATATATATTTACAATGATGAAAATCTATAAAATAGAAAATAAATATTATTTCAGTCTCCATGAAAAGCGACTGAAATATAAACTGTGCTCACAAAATAGCACAAAACTCAACAAGGGGAAAATAATCCGTGTAAGGGGATACCCCATTTCCCCTCTCCCGACTGGGAAAAGGAAAATGCGAGAGAAAACTCGCGAGACACGTGGATCACGGATTACGTTATGGGTATTGCCGAAATCATAGATGCGCATTATAATTTTAAAAAATGTGTTTTCTATACATGATTTTTATAGGGAGAAGTATACTTCGACTGGCGAGGTACCACCGCCACCCTCATAATACGCCGTAAAGCATTACTTGTGTATCTGTTGGAGAGGTAGTCGGATAGAATGGCGCGAGGCGACCATTTTTCGTTCGAGTTCAGTTAGGATTTCAGTCATGTTTGTGATTTTATGTGGATGTCTATGGGCTACGGCTACTTAACATCAGGTTGTTTGCACGCTCGTTTACTAATCTTCTCAAATAAAAAAGACATTGTCATTTCTTTGCTTTTCACTGCTGGACATAGCCCTCCCCCAGGTGCCGCCACTCTGAGTGGTTCAGTGCCCTTTGCATCCAGTTATTATTCTGAAATATGTAGTCTAATAGAATTGGGAAAGATAAAATGTTATTTTTACGACAACGTTGTTTTATGATGGGGATTTGACTTTTGAGCATTATATTCTAAATTTTTAATATGCTCTTTACTATTAAAGTTAAATTGTTAACGTGGCTGTGATTAGTTTATTCTTACTTATTAGCATAAACTTCCAATCGATGTGTATCGTAGCTGTTTTTGTACACCACAAGGATACTTAAATATTCTATACAAAGTATGTGACATAGATCATTCCATCTTCGCCTTTGTGCTTAAGATTAAAGAGCCTATGTTAACGTCAAAACATACAGCGTAAGATAAAAACTTATTTATAAACCGTCGTCAAAAACAAATTTCAAAATCACTAGAGATTTACGTGGAAATCAACACATTTCCAAACTGATTTACCGGAGCGCAAAGTTGAGGTTTGCCTAGCCGTCCATACATACTAGCATTACGTTATAAATAGGGCTACCAAATACCAAACTGTGGTAGCTTACATTACTATAAATACTCACCACTTCACCCCTAACGCTTTTTACACTCAAACCTCAGACTATGATTATTAAGACTCATTTGAAATATAGTTTAAAATTCCTACAAAGGATATATCTTAAAAGGACTTAACAAAAAACACACACGGACATGCACACGCACACACGCGCAAACACATACACACGTCTGTTTTAAACTATTGGAATTGAGAATTTACAAATTCACAAAACTGCTGTTATTTCACTTACAATTTCTGAGTTAAAATGAGGTCCACAGGTTGAACTATAGTTCGATCGGCGAGGTACCACCGCACCCCTCATAATCCGGTGTAAAGCAACTCTAGAAATTCGGTTGGAAAAGTGTGATTGTCAGATTGTCACAAAGCACTCAAGAGTAGTAACGCATCGACAGACAAGCTCAAAGACGGCTTCCTGTTTGAGTTTATATGAAGAATTCTCCCCGATAAACTACCAAAAAAATGCATACATGCAACTAACCACCAATTACCCTACGTGCTTATTTGTAAGTCTTCGCTCTTAAGAAAATATCGCTTTTTCCAAACATACTATTTCCAGACGTAAAATGTCGGTAGCCCTAGTTAGATACGAGCAAGCTGCCTACATCCCGGATGCCCGGGCGAGAGCTATTTATGAAACACGCTACAGGTGAAAATCAATACGGATGCACTGAGAATGCCCTGAATCAAAGCCTGAACGCAATGAATAAAATTTAACCACTACGAGGCGATAAAATTTACAGACGAAACTTCATTTATTATTTAAAACGTGTAGTTTAACTCAGCTGTTTTCGTACTGACCTGGCACGCGGGGACTCCGGTTCAATCCCGGGCAAGATAGTACTTTTTTCTTCTCGGTTTTTTTTAAAGGTCCCGGTATCTTTGGATCTATACAGGATTGTGTGATATTTCCATCCACTAAAAGTCCTTTGAGACCTTCTTCGGTGCCTTCAGAAGGTGTCGGGATCTCCCAGGGAACGCACTGGTAGCACGATACCCTCTTTAGTCTTATCTAGAACACTTGTATCACTCGTACCACAATTAAGTGCTTACAACGCTTGCTGCCGCTTACGTCATCGTCCTTCCCGGGGCTAGACTAGACGGTTCGAGCTCGGCTCTTCCCGCCCGCAACCCCAAGAATCTCCTTTCAGTTACCTCTTACGACAAACTAAAGATATTGTAACATTATTCTAGTCCCCAGCTACAGGAATAACTCAAGTAGTACCTTTACAGATTTTATAGGTGTACACTGTACAACTATAATTCAAAATGGGAAATACTACCATCGTTCAATCATTTGAATTTTTTTGGTACTTAAACCATATTGACCGGTGATTTCAAAGCTAAGGAGAAAAATCCATAGACCCTGTCATAGTTCTAAACCCGGTGTTAAGTGGTCAGTGCAGTCCATTGTTATTTTTTATGTGAGAAGAGTAGCAAACGAGCATGCAAACCACCTGATGTTAAGTAGTCGCAGCCTATAGACATCCACGTACGACCACAATAACGATCTGAACTCGAACGTAGATTCGGCTCGCTTCAAAGTGCAGCCGGCAACCGCACCTCTCCAATCGAAATTCTAGAGTTGCTTCACACCGGATTATGAGAGCAGTGGTGGTACCTCCCCTGTCGAACTATAGTTCTGCCCATGATCCCATCTATATCTAATCTTAAATTGACTTCCTGTAAATTGTTTAGGTTTATTTTATATAGTTTAAAAGTATTTAATATTATATTTAGATTAATTAATGATGTAACTATTTATTTTATTTATGTCTTCCATTTATAATATTTATTTTATCTCAGATATAGTAGACGCATAGTGGTTCCATTTATGAGGACTTTAGGAATATTCTTGTCGCCTCGCTTGTAAGTGTAGGTAGCATCAATACAAGGATTATCTAAAAGCGGATAATAAGAGCGGTATTACCTTCCCATTTGAAGTAGTTAAACCATCTTTTGAACTTTAATTTGAAATTAAGTTTTATAACATGATTTGTTTTTAAATTTTACGATTAAATATTTGCGTTTAAATTTAGGGCAAAGAGATTTTTGTAATATTTAGGGAAAAGTGTTTTAATAATATAAACTGTAAACGACAACATAATAAAAATTTGAAAATTAACCCATTTTTAATAAAATAAAATAAGAAAAAAAACTATAGCACAAATTAAACTTAAGTATATTTAAGTAATACATAATTAAAACTATACTAAAAAAAATCGTATGAAACATGCCATTCAAAACTCATGTTTGTGGCATAGTGCACAGAATGCTGGCAGCGTTCCCTCGCTAATACAAGCCCTTGGATGTAATAAATAGATGCCCAGCCCTTCGGTCGCATTAGTAAAAATCGCACAGCTTAATAGCTTCAGTTTACTAGCTTCTTAACATATAGTGTTGGCTAGATTTCAATCTACTCGTAATTTAAATCTATAAATAGAAACGTATAAATCTATAAATATAAGATATAAATGGAAGAACTACGGGTATGTGTATATGAGAACCTTTTGTTGCTACAAAATTTGGAATGATCGAAATTTGAATAATGTTTACAAAGTAGCGCACAGAAACTAATAGAAGAATAGTTGCAGCATTTGGAACTGATTGCAGTCAACTACAAGCCAAATCTGTCACAGGTTTCATATATATAGGTTGGGGCCAGAGTATCTACACGTTGTATCTGACGTTGCATCAGGGCGCGACTAATATGAATAAAATTTTATCTTAATATGACAAAGGCGGTTGGCTTAAGGTATTATAAACCAATATCACTAACAGGCAAAGCCATTCCGGATAATGTCATATCGTTTGAAAGGCAGGATTAGATTTCAATTTCATTACGTGCACGTTGGTTCCTGAACACAAAGGGCTGCAGGCAACCCATATACAATAAGATACAACTCAACTGCATCATAAGGGTCTTCTCTCAGTAAATTTCAATTTTCATCATAGAATCAACGCAGTGCGCATATGCCTAATATCAAAAGTTCTGTTGTATTGATAAGCACGGGTCTTCTTTTAGAGCAAAAAGTATTGGGCTACGGTCCTGGTCAATTGCGCATTGATAAATTATAAATTCAAAATCAAATATTTTATTTAATTGTAAGGTATTTACATACACTTAATGAATGTCAAGGTACAATGTAAAATCAGTACAGTGGCCTTGAGCGCCCTGTTTGCTAAGGTCGACCGGGAGAAAAAAAACGGCGGAAAAAACGCTCGGCACTCTTTTTAGGGTAAATTTATTCAGAACCTTCAAAAACAAGGAATTTTATGAAACTAATTTATCATAAGTGTAAGTTGTAAGTTAAACGAAGTTAAAAGATATATGTATAAAAATTACAAACGTAGATAAATTTTGTTACATAAATATAAAAAGATTCATACAAATTGAATTCGCCTTTAAGAATTTTATGGAGGTTGAAATGCAGGTTTGATTGATTGAGTGATGATTTGAGTGAAAATTGATTGTTAAAGCTAGTTTTAATCATTTTTAATATACACTACCTCCATTAGGTATAGAAAAAATGTGTAGCATCCATATTTGTGAATAACAATAATATTTAAGTACAAATTATTTCAATAACACTTTTTTAATTTAGTTCAATTATAATTCCTTTTATGAATGAGATAATTAATACTATACACTACATAGAGGCTTTCTATTTATTCTATTTTTATTTATAGGAGGATTTCTATGGGCCTTAGTAGCCTGAAATAAATAAATAAATAAATAAATAATAAAGAAATAGGGACCGGAGATTGGGGACGAAAAGGTATGAAAAAGCATCATGCCATTTGCTGTCACATCATCGCTGTTACCACCAACGCCAATAAATATCACATCAAAAACCTCAAAACAATGAAAGTACACATTCACCAGAGAAAGCTCCTATGCATTTTAAAATCGTTACAATGTTACTTAATGGACGTAGTCTCTCGCAGCGGAAGTAAAATAAATTGCAATTTCCAACCCCTTTTATGTCACAGATTGAATAATGAATGACAAAACCTGCACGCAAGTCAGGTGCAACGAAGTTTAAGGCTTTTAGGCTTTGTATAAGTTTGGCTTAGCATCTTGTTTATTGTAGAAAGATTTTTTATTATATTCTAGTTTTATGACAGTAATGATTTGATATGTAATAATAATTTTGTAACATTTAAAATGGAATAAAAAAAATGTGACAATTAATTTTATTTATTTATTTATCTTTATTTGGGAAACAAACAATACAATCTTACGTTGATAAATAAGTACAAAAATAGGGCATATTTCAGTGAGGTTTCCACTAATAGCTAATCCATTATGATTAGTAAGTATCATGGAGCAAAATAAATGAATTCGGAGAGAAAAGAAAACCGAAATAACAATAAAATTAAGATGATAAACAACATAAATATCATAACACGTATTATATATACGTTACAAATATAGAAGACTTAGAGGACGGGTTTTAGATGTAGAATATCTGTTAGCGCTTTAGAAATAACAACGTATCTGACGTGATATCAAAGTGAACGATGCTTTTTCATACCGTTATATCTTTTCTCCGCTGCCGCTCTTCAATCCTATAAAGTTTTTGATGTGGAATATCTGTTAGCGCTGAATTTTTGACGTGGAGCGCTTTAGGAACGACACCATATCAGACGTGAAGACAAACGGTGTAATGTTTTTTATCCCTTTAAAACTTTTCCTGCGGCTTCAACACTGCTGTGTAATTCTGGGCGCGACGCGCTTGCGGCACCTACACACCTGTGTTGTACCGACAAATTTGTACGGATTACGGGCGAACAAAAGTGCTGAGTTTACGTCGGAGCTACGAGACTGCGGGCGGACATTACGTCTGTGTATTCGTAGATGATACACAGATGCTAAAAAATACAATATTTCAGTAATTTGTTGGCGTGTCTTCAATGTAATCAGATAAGATCCAGTTTAGGGCCGCCTCCCGCAATACTGACCCGATCATATATATCCGCGCCGCAATCACAGTGTTAATCTTCTCTTCGCGTTACTCTCCCATTGTCGTACAGTTGTCTCATATACATCTTTTGATTCGACATTTATTTTTTCTTAAGTGTTACAAAAACATTTTTATACATCAGACCATTCAATATAATGACAAAATATTGAATGGTTTGTAATATAAACTAGTTTTTGTTTGATCAAATCTACACCATAAACACGATGCTCATCCAACTCAAATAATAAACAGACAAACAGGTACACACATAATTTTAAGGGAAAAACATCCGTGTCCAAAAGCATTTCTTCTTAGTCACAGTTGAATTACTCAATCTTAATTGTAACTTAATTCCATTTTTTTTTACGTTCCCACCCTTATGGGTAATATTTTATCTTCCAAACTAAATCTAATATAACTCACATTTTATTAACATATCTCTTTAAAATTTTAATAAATACAAAGAAAGAGATGGTTTTACAGAAAATAAAAATTTAAAGCTAAAATAATAAACATTGACAAATTTCATATGCTACCCAACAACGTTTGGGGCATAGTGTCCAGAACGCCGCGCGCCGGCAGCATTACCTGGTACGGCAAGGATTGTTCTTTGACCGAAACAGCTAATGTAAAAATAATCTTCGGCTTTAACTCATCCTTACAGTAATACTGTTTACGTTAGCGTTACGGTAAGGCGAACCAATAAGAGTGTGATGAAACATCACTCAACTCATATAAATAAGTTTTAGTTATAAAATTCGTTTCAAATCTCTTTTCAAATTTTACGGACTGTCACGTCAATTTTGTTTATATTAGGTAGGTATATCGCAGGCTCAAGACATAGGACGTAACTGCGAAACCCTTACTTTCAAGAAAAAAACAAACTCAATAACTTAATCTGCATTTTACATAAAATACAACAATATTTACGAAGTTTAACTATGAAAAAAATTGAGACCGTTTGTGGCTAGTATTAGAATCGAATTTCAGTAAATAATCGAGTTTTTGTAAAATTGAGACCGTTTGAGGCTAGTATTACAATCGAATTTCAGTAAAAAATCGAGTTTTTGTACGTACGCCTCTGTGGTTTAAAACGCGAGTAGGTAGTACTCCACAATATTCCCATTCCTCAAAACACAATTTGGCGTAGGTGGCGGGTAATGAGGCTCTTTCGATTTGTTAAAAGACCCTTTAAAAAGGCTCAATCAATTTGAGCTTATGAAGCACCCTTAAAAATACGTGAATAATATTTTGCTGCTAACTTCTGCCCGCGACTTCGCTCACGTGGACTTCAATTTCTGAGTATTTTCAGATTTTCTTATAGCAAAAGTTTTCATGTAATTTTTAAATTATCCTTTTTTTAACATTCGAATGAAACCTACACGAAATGGTTACTGAGCCTTACTTTAGTAGTAAGACTTATTATAGTTGTACTGTAGTATTACAATGAGCGTCGTGCGGCTTTTACTACTGTATAATAGCGAAAACCGCACCAATATCGGTTAATCCGTTTCTAAGATAAGCACACTGAGAAAACAAATAGACAAAAATTCCAAAAACTGTTCGTTTTGGATATTTTGTTTTAATAAAAGCACATAATAACTTTTTATGTCTTCCATGTACAGACATCGATCAATTTTATTATTTTTATACGTTGCTCATTACGTACTATGGATAAGTACAAGGGGATAATGTTTATTTTGAAATCAAATATGAAGCAAAAATTCCTTACTATGCAGGAACACCTTATACGTGAATTTATTTGAAAAATAAATAAAGTTTTAAGTATACAAAGTCGCAATATCGGATACTAATTAAGTAAATTATTAAATTTAATTACTAATGTTAGTCGAAATATATCTTCTCAATTTCAAGTTTAATTACTTGTTCAGAAGTCGGAACAGAAGTAAAAAAATCATAAATAACATACGTATTATGTTCAGTCCATTTCTTTTTGTACACTGTTCAGTGTTCATAATATTAAATATTCATAACCACAGTACTAATGAACACCTCTCAAGTTTATACACCACTAAAGCTGTATAAACATGAGAGTTTTTATTTTTGAAGTATAACAAACGAGCGTACAAGCAACTTGATATTAAGTGTTTGCTGATGTTATAGGCATCCGTATTGTTTTATGAAGACAGCTATGGTATCTCCCCGGTTTAAATATAAATTTATTTATCAAAGCTCACAGTTGAAATTACTACCAAGAGTAAAGTGGAAATTCATAAAAATAATTAACTTAGTGTTAAAACTACTTTGCAATAATTCTCCCTAGTAGAGAAGGACGGGGACACAGTGCATCCTTCGAATATGTATGATGGTAGAGGATTGTTGCCAAGTACTTTTAAAACTAAATTAATAGCATGAATATCCGGAAAATAAGCATGATATTATTAATTAACTTGTAAAATGCTTCAGAAGTATTTCTTGAAGCCTTGTAAACGTCAGTTCATACATTGTTTCAATGATTACCACGAGCCTGATTCTGTCTTTACCGGTTTTCGTAATTAGCATTTTACGAGTACTATATATCTGGTACGATAATCTCAAAAAATGCAACTCTTGTGTACGTATATTTATAGTTTAATCTATTTAAATAAAAATGAAAATGAGCAAAAAATATCTTAATAATTGCTGTTTGTTTTGTTTGATACTAATTTGTAAAAATATTTACCAAAATAATATACGTTCTGGGAATAAGTCCAACAAGTTTCCGATCAGCGCGACATTTCATTACCAATCATTCAAAGCTTATACAATCCTAGGAGTTACCGTTACCCGTTTTGCTTATTATATAGACAGTTAACTGTAAATTCATTAGTTAATTGATACATGAAACTCTTTCCAATTACCAATGGCACAGGCAAAAAACTTGACTTAAATTGAAATACATGCCGTCGGCAATATTTTTTCCTTTAGGCCTATTTGAATAACGAAAATTCTACATTAAACTACCTTCCTCAAGCAAGAAAATGAAGGTATGTCTCTATTTCTCGTCGTTTCATTAGGCAATCTTTCTATAAAACGTTAAGATTATTTTTTTCAACCGATTTCACGAACAAGGGACAAGTTCTCAGTTCGGTCATTTTTACGGTTACCGCATAAATCAGTCATTTAGTAACCGATTTGGGAAATTCTTATTTTGTTTAATATGTTACATTTTCCATTATATATCATTAAAATTTGAAGAAAAAATATCATCCGTAAAGTTAAAAAAGGGGATGAAGTCTTGTATAATACTTAAGTTTAAATTGAAAGTGACCAAAGTCTCTCTGAATATGTAGATAGGAATAAAATACATTTAAAAAAATTGCGATCCAAAAGGCAGAGAACTTAAAAAAATATTAGCGATCCCAAAGACTGGATTGCAAGTTCTTCGAAGTCTATTTCGCTCGTGTAGTAAAATAACACATTACAAATGTTTAAGTATGTTTACTCCCTAGTTGCTTGAAACTTTATAATATAAATTATAAAGTTCCGTTCGGATATACCACTAGATTTCCTAATTATAAATATTCAATATTGTTGCAAAATAAATTAATAGTTTAATTTGAAACATTCCATCAATATTTTATTGTTGTTTCTAAAAACTTTACTAAATGCTGATGTGCCGGCATGTGTCTACGTGAATGATTTTTTTATTTATAACTAGCGACCCGGCCCAGCTTGCTCGGATAATAGAGTTTATATTTACTTACATTATTTTTCTTTCATACATACATCCAGTCATTATCTAGTTGCAAAACTCACAATCAAAAACATCTATTTTGAACGACTACTGTATTTAATTTAATAACGGCTAATTTACAAAAAACAACCTATTATGCACCAAAACCTTCCTCAGAAATCGCTCTGTTGTTGAAAACTGTGAGAAAATCCGTCCAGTACTTTTTAAGTTTTTCATGAACATGCCGACAGACGCGACGGGGGACTTTTATAATATTTAGAGATTATAATGTTTAATGAAAATTTGCACTTCCTTCGCGCGAATTCTCTGCAACAGGTAGACGACAAGTAACAATGAAATTCGTTTAAGGAGGGTGGAATGACCCAAAGAATGAAGATCTTGCCGGTACTTAGTCGAGCGGAAAATCTATGGTCAACGACATGGAAATTTAGAACTCCTCCTTAATATTTTTGCATCGTCGAAAGAATCATAAATATTAAATTGCTAAAATAAATAATTTTATTTTATTATAATGTTATGAAAATCCTTTAAAACGGTTGTAAGTATATTAAAATGTATCTTAATGAGTCTTATGTAGTTTATCTTAAAGAGATTGCATTTTTTATGTGAGAAGAGTAGCAAACGAAAATACAAACCACCTGATGTTAAGTAGTCGCAGTTCATAGACACAAACACAACTGAAATCCTATCTGAGCTTGAACGTAGATACGTTGCTACTCCTGAGGATTAAGATATAGCCGGCAACCGCACCTCTCCAACCGAAAGACAAGTAATACTTTACGGCAGATGACTTACGCCTATGTGGGTGGCGGTGGTACCTCCCCGGTCGAACTACAGCTCTTTCAACTTTTAAATACAAATATAGATGTAGTAGGTACAAACATGTATTAGGTAAGAGGAATCTTATAAAAGGCAAATTATTTCCACAGCACTGCTTCGGGTCCATACATTGAAGATCATATTTATTAAATTTTCCAAGCCATTAAATTTGTTTACGCATTTGACGTTTACCGGACTATTTCCATTTCTTGGAGGGACGATATAGGATTTGTAGACTTGGATCTGCTTGTGTGCACTTGTAGGTATTATTTTTACGATTAGATTGCAGTAGTGTTCTAAAGATACCAGATATAGTGTATAACCACAACGACAATCAAGACTTAGAATGAAATGTGTAAAGAACTATAATTGTTTTAGGCATGTCTTTTATCTCCGCTGAAAGTTACATATTACATACTCCACTACGCTTTTCACATGTAGTCTCGTCTCGAGAGTAGTGGTCATGGGTTTTCAAACCACCCATAGACCTCGAAAATACTGACCAATCCATGTCGAATATTTTCATATTCAAAGAGCCTCTGACAAATTAAAAAAAAACACTAACAACAAGGACAACTTGGACACTGACTACTAGCACTATATCAGGACTGGTAGCTTACCACTGACTGCAGCGCCCATGCCCAGGTCAGCGTTGCGGGAGGCGGTTCTAAAGTGGAGATTATTTCCCTAGACTGAAAATACGCCGATAATTCACTGAAATGTTGTATTTTTAGCACCTGAGTATAATCTGCGAACACAGACGTAATGTCTGGCCCCAGTCTTGTAGCGCCGACGTAAACACGCCATTTGTGTTCGCCCGTAATCCATACAGATTTGTACGCACAACACAGGTGTGTACAAGTCGCAAGCGTTGCGCTAATTTATTCAGAGCAGTATTATACATTATGCAATATAACGGGTAATTACGATTAACATATTTTGATTTTTAATTGCCGATATTTCAAAATTCGTTAATCGTGAGTACCCGTTATATTGCATAATGTATGGATTCCGCGATAATATCAGTTTAAAATCGTACAGTATTATACACTGCAGAGAAAGTGGATCACCACCCAAATCCCGGCGGAACCCGACATAGGTCACCTTTGCAAACCGGTTACAATCTGCACAAGCCGCCGTGATACGCGCCCTAAAAATTAATACAGTTACCGTCTATTATGGACCAACTTCAACGGGTCAATACAAATGTCATGTTTGAAAGTACCCAACAAAAGACCCACAGACCTTGCATAAAAGGGTTGTGCGGTACTCAAGGCCTCGCACTCTTCGATATAGCGGACTGTATATTGTAAAAGTGTAGGAGATATGACAC
>DWON01008165.1:0-12330 GCA_018251015.1 Phocides pigmalion okeechobee
TTGTCCATGGGCTGCAGTGACCACTTAACACCAGGTGGCCTGCATGCCCGTTTCATACTCTTTCGCAATAAAAAAAATATATATTGCCATGCATTCCGCATTTACTTACAATATTCATAATATTTCCAACGATAGTTTTTCATGGGTTTTTCACGACAAGTTACAGTATACATTAAAAATGGCAGTCCATTTTATATAGCTTTGAATACTAAATTGTATTTTTTTGCAATTAGTTATAAATATCGATATATCAATCATAAATATCTATTAACCAGTCCATATAGAAGCAGTTTTGCCTAAAATCGATCTCACATGCGTTGCTACACCTGGTGATTAACACGCAACACCTTGGCTATGCCGATATGTAATACTGATATTTCCTTTAAAATATTATACACTATACACTACTGCTATAAGGCTAAAATAGATGTGGCGCCACTGATCAAAATCACAAATGTTGAACCGCATCTTATTGACCTCTGAAAAACCGTGCCACACGGTTGTCAAGTATTGTTCCAGGTAAATTGCCCGGTCAGACAAACATATGATATGGTGTTGATTTTTCGATTAAACTTAGGCTTCCTGTCTTGTATGGCGTTCATGACTGATTTCTATGGGCGGTAGTGACCACTTACTACTTATTTACATGGTGAATGTGCGTAACCATCTCTAGATAGTCCTTGTTAGTATAATTTATGTCACTATTGTATATTATATGTTCGTGTTTCTAAAATTCAGTTACTAAATAGGTAACTGTGAGCGTATACTTGTTTAGATTTAAATTTACTTTAAAAAAGGCTCTCCTAAGTAACCTAATATAAGAGAAAAGACTGAACTTTCTTAAAATAAAATATATTGATAGAGAGATTTTTAACATTTCCAAAATGTATTTCAATTTAAATTAATTTACCTGTGATAATAAAATATATTTATGCTTCTATTTTACTTACATAACTTTAATTACTAGAAGTCATTTAATTTATGGACGGTTATTGTGTTTGTGTCATAAAATCGTCCAACTATATTCAATATTATAATTGTATTATAATAATGTACTTAATAAAATGTAAGTTGTCGCTATCACAGAACACGAAGACGTGGTCGATTCTAGTTACAACCTGTATCAAATTACCAATTATAAGCAACTTTGGAAGTACCTTCAAGTGAAGCTAACACACTGCAACAATGTTGCCTTTCCTGTTTATTTTCACAACCAAATATTATGCCTACTTTCCCACAACCATATTGTAAATTAATCCTCGCAGATAATATTAAAGAATAACACACCGTAAGTTCTCGTGTCTATTCTCATTTCACTTATTTTTTTAGACATTTACTTTTTAGGCTTATTTTATTAAACAACTTCATCATTGCCGTCTATTGCTGTACTTCTTGCTGGGCGCGAGTCTCCTCTCAAAGTGTCGAGATCATCATTCATCAAGGCCATAGTAAATCACCCTTCACACAATTTTAAGAAATTGATGATAAATATGGTAAGCAGGTATCCGTATATTTTTTTTAATGTTAAATCAATTGATAATTACATGTAGTATGCACGTAAATTCGAAAACATGAAATTTGTGACAGAAAATCCAAAAAACGTATAATAGAACCTCTTAAATCTTATTAATAGGCTATCATAGTTTTCAGTTTACTGTTTATAAAATATATTTAAATGCAACCTTGAAAGTTGGTAAAACCTGTGCCATTCGACCGTTAAGACCCTAAGATCATTAAGAGCCTTTTGTCCATCTCTTCGTAAGTAGTTCTAGTGGTGGATAGATGTAGTTGCTGGGGAAATGTCAAAGGAGAGACCGTCTGAAGTTTCGGGACTCTACCCTGTAATAAACTTCATAGAGATTAATTTGAACTATTTTACATACTAATCCCTGTAGATAGCTAACACTAATGCTACAGTACATCTACTCCTTTATTAAAAAAATAAAGTTAAATTTGTGTTTGAAGAACATAAGCGTAGGAACTTAAAATGTTTAAGGCAACTTAGTTCAACGTTCCAACAATTTTATCACATTTGCACCTGCAGCATATTCATAATACTTACTTTAAAAGTATATAAAATTAATGTAAATATTTAACTATTACGAATTTATTAAGATCTAAAATTTCAAGACTAATAACTTTACTACAGACAAATTTAACACAATAAATTTTTTAAAAGAAAAATAAAATTAACCCAATTATTCAACAAAATTTTCATAACCTTATCTATGGCGAATAGTGTAAACAGCTATAAATCTATAATTAACAATCTATTATACGATATGTAAGTCATCTTGTACACTACATAATTGTTGTCAGAACTTAGAACTCTGTCGTTATTGTAAAGCCTTCTTCAAGCTATATTTTATTAAATAAATAGTTACAATAATGTGTATTTAACTTTAACTTGAACTTACCTACCGTGCTACCTTCGTCGACCTCAATTATTTGCAACCGTTGGGCAATCGTCCCCGGCGTTGACGTTACTTCTTTGCTTACTCGAATATTGCACAATCAGTCCCACTTAAGTCATTGGACTCATGTTGCTAATATTTACGAACAATATTTACTGTACATTTATATTCCGGTGATTTTATGATTGATTGACGGTGCTTGTGGCAAGTAGGCTGGTCCATACCTCACAAATGAAATGTCACAAGGTTCTTTGATACTATGCCTAGTTAGCACGGAAAACCCTTTAGATTCTTCAAATTAGGGTTTTAGTGTCATTCGTTTTACTTAAAATTAACATAATAGATTTGTATTCTTCAAGTGTTCCAACACTTCATCTAATATTGTTTTGGCATTGAAGAATCAAATTAAGATTAAATCATACTTATTTCTATATACTTTATTATAGCGGATATGTTGTAGTTTACTTCATGAAGTCAAAAAATAACCCAAGTTACCAAAAAACAATGTTCAGTCTTATGCACAGTTAGATTTATTTATTTATATATTTATTCTTTATTATACCAAATACAAAAAAGTAGTACAAGAGACGGACCTAATTCTAAAAGCCTGCTAAAATATATAATGTTTATTCGACGATGGAAATTTATATGATTAAACTCTAGCCACAGTGAGGAATTTTAGAAGGTAAAATTAGGTACTATCAATATTAATGCGCCATTATTTTGCTAAAACGAGAGGTGATATTTAAAAACTTTGTGTACTTGTGAATCTTAAATTATTGCCAATATATGTTATTTTAAATCCCACGTTAATAAGTTAGATATAATTAACATACTTTAAAACTGATTTCAATCACATCCCTGGGTATATATAATAATGTATTATGTTATCTTCCTGCTATTATAGGTATGTATATAAAGTCTTGTGTTAGATAGCATAACTTTGTAACAGCAGGTCTGATTATATCATTGCTAAATGAAAGTAAGATTATACTCAAAGTGCATTTATATGTATATGAACCCATTGATCTACCTACATATTTAACCATTAATTTTGAACACAAGCATACGTAAACACATTTTTTTTGAAGTAAATTTTGAATAATTGTTTGTCAGTTATATTATTAAATGTAAAAAAAATATATTTGAACAAGAAAATGAAATTCTTGCTTTGTATGTAGTCTGTGATTTATAATCATCACTTATATTATTTTAAAATCAAAGTTTGAAATACTTAATTGTAAATTGATTACTAAAATGGTAAACACAATAAAAGAAAAGTATTTTTAAGAAAGTTTTATTAGGAAAACAAATCCTATAGATAGATTTTTATTTAATTAGACTATTTACAATTATCAGAATAATCGGTCGTTAGAGTTATTATAATAACTTATGTATAAGTTTAATAATACATTTAGTTTAACGAAGCTATGCATATATTACGACACAACCATACATTTAACACGGTGTTGATACGACTATCGCCATCGTCTCACCATTTTAAAAAACTATAAAACTGGAACTGATGATAATTATTAAACTTCAAACTTAACAGAAGCACGAGCAGTCTGGCGACACGGGTCACACATTCGTATCGGGCTTTCAGTAGCGCTGCCAGGCGCAGGCGGAGGCGGCGGAGGCGGCGGCGGAGGCACCGGCTCGCGGCGCCGCGCCCTGCCGTCACAGCTCCGAGAAGAACTCCGGTGAGGAGTGCGGCGTGGGCGGCGCGTGCGCCGCGTGCTGCGGAACCGCGTGTTCGCGCCCTACCAGCGCCAGCCGCTGCTTCAGCATGTCGCGCTCATGAGTCACGCGAGCCACCTGGAGCTGCAGCAAATGCAGCTCATCCTGTAGGGACCGATTAGTCATTTCCAACTCCTGTCGCTGCTGTAATCTTTTGCTGCGACAGTTTTGTGCATATCCACGATTTTTTAAAGTGCGGCGTTTTTGTTTCAGTCTGGTCACGTCCTCTCTAGGAAATCCATGCAATCTTTTATTGAGCTCCCTTACGCTCAGAGTCATTAATAAATCATCGCTTATCAAGTCGTCACCGCAAGAGGATTGTGGGTAAGATGGATGCTGTCCGGTTCGTGGTGACATGGCCGAACACGAGCTGGCTGGACGGAGGGCGACTTGTTGCACGTGATGATCTTGCTCCCTCCATTCCCTCCGGTCCCATTCTTCAAAAGTACCACAAGGAACGGTCCTCATATCCAGAGGCTCTCGCATATGAGGCAGCCAAAGAACATCATCCACTGGTGCTGCTCGACATGGACTGCGGCCAATTGGTGCAGGTGGAGTCTCCGGTGGTGTACTCGGATCCACTGCAATGGCTACATGTGGTTGTGGGTAAGGTCCCGCATCTGGCCAAGGCCGGCAGGCGCGGGCACAAGCGGGTAGAGTCTCGACGAGTTCGTGCCAGCCCGTTCTTAAAGGCTCACGTTTCACGAGATGATGATCTTCGAGATGGTCGAGTTCGAAATTTTGAACGTACTCGTCAGCGAGCTGGTCATCGTCGGTTTCTCGATGCGGTTGCGGCGGCAGTGTCTGCATAGCGCTCGCCTGGGAGCAGTCCACGAGCGCGTGTTCCACCATGGAGCCGTACGGGGCGCACGCCGGCCGGAAGCGAACTGCCGGCGCGACGCAGGGTGGCACGAAACTCCGCCCTCCAGCCCAATGACGTGATGCGACGCGCGCATACACTTACTACACAGCCTTTATTTTCACAAACATAAGTTCGTTTTACATCGAGACACTATAATATAAACACAACTACTACACACTTACATATACCTACTAATATGTGCAAATATATAAAAGGTACTTATGTACATACCTCTCTACATACACAAAAAACATTAAGTTTCTAAACAGAGAGAAAATTGGCATGCTTTATAATATAAAAAATATATGAAATTCATTCAGTCAAAAATAAAAATAGAATTTTTGTATAATAAAATTTTACATCTACGGATGACGTAGCGTGGTCTACGGCGTAGCTTCGTAGTAACAAGTTGTCAGCTGTAAAATGTTAATTTCCTGAAAATTGATTTTCCTTTTCTTATTTTATTTGTTTCAAATTGCGTACAGTTTATCTAAAAAAATAAGGTAATACATACTAAAAAATATGTAATATGCGAATTACTTCGCGTTTGATCAAACACTATTCCAATGCTACATTGTAACAAAATAAACAACTTTAGATAATGTCATAGCATAGAAATAGCAAACGAACACGTAGTCCCCGTGTGTGGGGTATTGTCACAGCCGTCCGTGAACATCCGTGACCTCAGAGTAGACTTGAGGTCGCGAATTGCTATCCCAGAGTACTAAGTTGGAAAGCCTATGTCTGCAATTTTTGCCAACTGTCTATGACAAGGGAACATCCTCCATATGTATGTAAGTACTTATGTACGTTAAAATTATAAAACTAATTTCCCCGTTGCGTTTGTCTGCATATTCATAATAAACTCAAAAAGTACTGGACGAATTTTCTCACAGTTTTCAATAACAGGCAGAGTGATTCCTATGGAAGGTTTTGATGCATAATATGTTAAGTTTCTTTGTAAATTGGGCGAGAAATTAAATAGTTACATTCAATATAATAATTCAGTCCTCGCTCGAAATAAATGGTTCTAATTGTTAGGTTTTGCAACTAGATAATGATTGGACGCATGTTTGAAAGAAAAAATAACGTAAGTAAATATGAACTGCATTACCCATGTGAACGTAACATATGCCGTATCGTTAGATGCTTATAATTTTATGACATATAATATACACGAATTATTAATTCAGTGTAATCAGTCAAAATAAAAAGGGGAAGGTGAATAAAAATCAACATTACTCATAGTATTACAATAAATTTTTGCACGATCATACAAACATTATAATACAAATTCTTTTTGCAGTATGTTTCTTTTTATTAGTTTTTAGCTCTAGTTTTATCAGAGCAATCTTAAGAGCAAGAGCACCCCAATACTGTCAAAAAAGCTAAGTCAATATAATGCGTACGGGTCAAGAAAGATGTAAAAACATGTATGTACATGAGTATTGGTAGTACTTAAATTTGACAATCTACATAAAAAAGTTAAAAGTATCCCTTTCGTTAGATACAATCAGAGATATAATTCTTGGTAACTAAAACTATTGTTCGGATTGTCATCAATAATTACAGAATTCATAATTATTATCTAACTATACTCGTAATACAAAAGTGGCAGCTATATGCCCAACCTTAGAACAAAGTGATTTCACGCGTCGACGACTTGAATCGGGTTAACTCAGCGTTACCCCGAATTACACTTAATCACCGAACCGCGGACCGCGTCTAAACATTTAACCCTTCTAGTATCCCCAAATAATTGAAACGATGTGCTTGTTATAAGTACAATGATTCATAATTAAATGTTTATGCAAACTAGAGTTAAGGGTTAATTTGCAGATCACGGTTACCCCTAGAGATTACACTAAGACTGCAATATATCCTTTCTCACATTCAGTTTTCCGGTGTACTATTGATATTAGGCCCCAGAAAAGCGCTATGAGTAATTACAGTTTATTTATTTAACTTGTTACGTAGTATGTAATGTTTGAATATAGATAATATTTGAGCACAATTTTAGCTCAGCTGCAAGTACTACTATCTATCAGCACAAAACTAAATCGTTTCATCTATTTGCCTACCTCATATAACATTAACTTCTGTTATTTGGCGATTTTCTGAAATAATATCGATAAGAGAAATTTGTAATATTATAATCAAAGTTGCTGTGCCCCATGGTTTCACCCGCGTTTAAAAATTATGGCTAGTCCTAAGATTCCTAGCGTGATTTTACATAATTCAAACCTTTCTCAAAAAGGATCTATGTATATAATTTAACAATAATTTTCATATCAGATTCTTATTTCTAAAAATTTGGGCATTGAAACAATCAGAAACATTATCTTTAGCTTCACTGTCATAGTATAGATAGGGTTTGATACCTACGTTTGTCATAACATGTTTTCTGACCACGACCAAAAGCTCGAAAGCTTCATCTGTTCTATGAAACACAACCTCTATTCAGTCAAATTATATCTCTAAGTAAATGTACACTGTACGTATTTAACAGAAAATATACGTAAATTCATACAGGAACACGAAGTTTCAATTGGAGCGAACTCTTATACAAATAGTACAATTGCTGATACGGCGAGGCATGGAGGTAAAGAGTAATTGTTCCAGCGGATTGTATGTATAGTTAGGTAGGGTGCGAGTGCGCGCGGGGGCTGATGCGCTGTTTGCTCGCCACGGTCAACATTGTTAGCGGAAACCACGGCGCGCGCCAAATGTTATTATATGATTTTGTTACCCGACACGTCTATTTGACTTATGTTTAACTTTATGGTTCAATAACGCTTTTAGACTTAAGTAACAGTTATAATTTGCGATCCGCGTGGCACAGCGGTTATCATACACGGAGACGCATAAGGTTCCGGGTTCGATCCCGGCAAAACAAGTAAAGGAGTGATACACTTTGATGTCTGTTTTGATGTGTGTTTGTGGGTTTGTCTTAGTGTATGTCCACGTCATTTACGATGCAGGGAATCCTAGTCTAAGATTATAAAGGTAGAAAATAATATTTAGGCATTGGCGTTAATGTACTTTATTATACTTTCCTTTACTTTTATGATATGAACGTAACGTGCTCAAATTCTAATTCAAATGATATATATTAAATGTTAGTTCTTTAAAACTCTTTATTGAACGTCAAACCATTATAACCATTTTACTTTTACTTCATTATGAAAAAAAGAGAGGCGATAGAAACTACATACGTGCATCTCATATTTACAGGCCTATAAGAAATTTTCAAAAAGATATATACATTAACTTATTCCCTAATCAGTAAGTTCACAAACCTCAAACTTAGGTCCATTAATTATTATTTCTGCATTATTTTTTCCAAAGATTTTTTTCTATGAATTCTATTGAATAAGAATTTTAATGAATTTGAAATGACTCTGAAGGCACCATCGCCGTACTAATGTCTGTTTAAAAAATTGTTGTTATATGCTGTTGTGTTTTACTTTACATGGTGAGATACGAAAGATTTACCTGCTCATCCAAGTCTCTAATATAGTCGTAAGGGTTAGAAGCATGTTAGTCATTGATCTAAATTTTTGATGCTATAATGTAATTGGTGAATTACGAATATTATACAATGAACACTTACGATCACTTGGTCTGTGTGATTTTTAACTAGCTTCATATCTCTTATATATAAAAATAAATGTTTGTCTGTATGTCCTTTATAAACTCGTAAACTATGCATTTGATCATGCGATGATCTTTAGCAAAGTTGTTGTACATGAGCCCACGAAGGTTTCTGTGTTGGTACGACCAATTTTCGTCAGAAAAAAATCAATAAAATGAATTGAATTTTTGTGTAATGTCTTTCCCTCAAATTTATGTTGAATTGGTTGCTTAGCAACGCGCGAAGGGTACAGCTAGTTGTAAATAAATCGAATAGGATAAATAGGAGATGGGATGATAATTGATTCTAATTTTAGATAAATAGTACTTTTATTAATTTAAATTTAAATACAATTTTAAACTTAAATTTAAAGGTCATAGAACACTTTTATGGCTTAATGCATCTACACCTGTTTTTATATGCTTAAAGATATCCTGTTTTAATATATATCCAGAATCCATATACGAAGGCATTTATTGCTGTGTAGGTAACAGCAATAAATGCTTTCATATATGGATTCTTCCAACTTATCCTTGAGATAATCCTTACCCGAGTTCAAAGATGTTCACGAATGCCAAAATTTCCGGAATGTCAAATAATGTGAAATAAAAACTTCCTATCTGAAATGGATTATGTATTCTACATCTGTCTAGTGGCAGTGACCATTTCTACGCTTTTACAATGCTTTAAGGTAAACCCATTAATAAAACAGCAATTATAAGCAAAAATGGCTTTTTTTATTTGTGAAGAATAACAAACGAGCATGCAAAGCACTTGATGTTAAGTAGTCGCATCCCATAGACATCCACGTACAACCACTATGTTATGATAATTATTCCGCTATGATTTTTAATGGTTATGATACGTCCGTATCTATTTATCCACAATACATTTAAAGCAAGTTTTTACGAGATTCTGGTAGGTAAATAGATATAGCTGGCAGCTGTACAGGTAATCCGTTTTGCACGGTTACAGAATAACGGATTTATCCGAAGACTTACGGATTATAGTGCACGTGTAAAAATGTAGAAAATAAAACAGAATCCAGTAATGTTTTCTACAAATAACTGCAATCAAATTAGACATTAAGCATTGGTGTGTACATTTATAGTTACAAATAAATACCTACTTAAGTATTTTCTTACTAGTATTGCGGGCAAAATTACCTAAATTTTTAGGCTTTTGTAAAATTTCCTAGGGTACCCTACCTACTTATCTCCTAGATAACCATTCTTGGTTTTTCTATATCTTTATTTGTAATTATGTTGTTATAAGTTCGTCATATTTCATTTTTTTATCACTGCTGCCATCCAACTTCAGACAAAACTAAATTCTTTTGATGGTACGTAGACGCATTGTCATTAATTAGGACTTAGGTTCGCTTCACCTTTAATTAAGTACGCAAACCGCAGCTGTCCAACAGAAAACCAACAATTGTTTCACAGAGGATTATCAGGACGATAATAAACCTCCGAAGTTAAACATAGTGTAACTATTTACTTGGTGTTACAATTATATTTTACAGATATCTCGGTATGTATATACTTCCATAGATCGATAAGTAGACATTTAATTATTAGTAATAGTACCATTTCTCTTCCAAATCAGTTAAAATTAAAACAATCGGTAGTTCGCAGCACAAAAAGTCAGAGAGCAGTTTAAAAAACCGCAAGCATTGTCGTCAAACAATAGCAAGTGGGGAGCTGAAATTGGTGAGAGGCCAGCTCCCAGAGGCAGAACACGTACACGCGGCTATCGGCACCTCTTCATCAATTGATTTCGCGTCCCCGCACCGCCGTGCTCGCGCGGACGACGATCCAAGCCTCTCCTACTTTTACCCTACTCTAGCGCAAGTCCATAGGTAAATAATATTTCATCAAAGTTGAAATTCGTTTTCAAGACTAACACTCGATCCTCATAGGTCGAGTTTCAATACAATATTTTACTTATTTACAGTTCTTTACAAAGTTATGCTTTCTAATTCATTTCTTATCTTAACTTTTGGTATATCTTAGCTGAAATAAGTACCAACCTCTGTAAAGGGTCGTCGTTTCCCTGCTTTGTTTGCATAAGGGTGATTTAACTTGGATGATAAAGAAGGCTAGAAATAAAACCATACCGTATTGTCGTACTTATTTACCTAACATATGATCAAAATTAAAATTTTATTGGAAAATTTTACATAAGTATCTTTAAAATTTGAATAGGTTCACTCATGTGGAAATATTTGACGATCGCCTACAACGATATAACCGCCACACCTAGTTTTATCTTACGTATGCTAGCGTAAAGACTTGCAGTATTGTGGTCTGAAGATTACCTAAAGATTATTTTTAAAAGATCTTTCTTAACCTCAGGAGTAAGAATACGAATGAGATTCATTTCACGTAGAATCTGTTCTATTTGGACGTAGATGTCAATGGACAGCAAAGACCAATATACGTGAAGTGAGTTGCATGCCAATTTGTTACTTCCATGTTTTGCTATTTTGCTAGTTTTGAACCTGTATACTCAAATTCATCGTAGATTGTAAGGGCTTAGTTTCTCCTGATTCGTATTCGTATCTAATTACGTGTTGCTTTAAAGTTGTAAGGTACACAGGTGGATCGTTCTGATGTTGTCAGGGACAGTACGTCATTATTTTTAACATACCTAAATATTCTATTTTTCGGAAATTAATAGACATACTTACCAATGGATAAAAACTAAAGCTATTGCATTTTACGATTGTTTGGATATTTATAATAAACCTATCCTACAGAACTACTATCAAATTCAGGGTCAGGGTATAATAAAACGTAGATTCAAACTATAGGACGCGAATAGTAATAGCCAACTCCCAGGTCGATAATCTTACAGTGATACCTGCTCTATGTTGGTATTCATAACATTGGGATGTGCACCAAATCCGGCCAAGTTGAGCACGTTGTCTCAACTAACTTGATTCCCCTTTATAGATTTTGGAATGTAATTTTACACAATATTGAATAAAACATTGAATATTTAACATTTGATATTGATATTAATATGTGAATATCAAATGTGGTTTAATTTTTGTATTTACTATAAATGAGGGAGAATTAAATGTAAGGTATTCGAAGTATTGCATGTGCATTATACGTGCAATAAAAAGAAATACGAAACATTAACCTGATATCACTTTAAAGTAATCTCACACATAATGTACATCAATTAATATTGCCATTATCAAATAAGCCAATTTTGTTGCATTTTGACCATAAGCGATACTAGTTCTTACAATCTTAGACTTGAAGCACTAATCTCATGTACCTAATATCAACGTTATAGGTCAATTAGGTATGAATAATAACATTACATTGTAAAGAGATAGTGAAATCTAGTTAGTAACCTACTGACTGGATGCACCGACCTTCACCGTGATCAGATAAATCGATCATCGACCTGTACACATGTTATTGCAGAGTCAGAGGTTGCACGCTCCGGTAATTAATTTGTTTCTAAATGTACTTCGAAGATGACCTTGATAGCTTATTAAAAAAGCAGGAAGCTGATGTACTTAACATGGTCTTAAGTGCTTGCTGTTCTATAGCCACCACTAGCTCCACTTGTTCCCTTATTATACGAGGGCGCGGTTTTAAGTCCACGGAATGGCAGGGTTGGAGGGGGGATAGCGGGCTCATTAAGGGCTGTACGTGTTA
>DWON01008166.1:0-12330 GCA_018251015.1 Phocides pigmalion okeechobee
TTCTGAAATAGAAGAGTATTTGCGGCGCTTGAAAAATTGGGCGCGGTCAGCTGCGGCCCCAACTCTAATACATGTTTTATGTATATAGGTTGAGACCATAGTGTCAACGCAAGTGACATCCCACACCGGTGAACGTATAGATCGTTCGAGAATAAGTGACGGTCAAATTTTTAAAGTGGTCGGTAGTTTTTATTTGTGATAATGCCGTACCTTCTAAAGATTATCTTAAATCTGCTTATTCTATAAATAAACTGTAGAAACAGCTCTTTGCTCTCGTGGGTTGCGGGCCCACGCAAGAGCTAATTAATTGGTTAAATAATTGATCTGTGAGCGTGAGGTGTGAATCCGATGAGCACGCCACCAGAATTAGTCACACTGACGCTACGCGACTCTACTTTAACGATCTCACAATTGTACTATAAATAGTTTTAAATTTAATTAAGAAAATATCACAAGAACAGAGCACCGATCTAATTGGAGAATTCATATGCATAGTGCATGCTTTGAAATATATACCATTATACATCGTGGTGGCGGATTGTTGCAAAGTAATTTTAATAACAACTTAATAATAAAAACCTAAACTAAACAATCTAAAGGGAGTCCGTGCCCATGCGGCATGGTCCCAACAACACTAGCTGCATTACCGCGCTGGATAGCAATCGCAATTCTCATATATTATAATATATAATATATACATCATTTTGATACATTATATATTTTAAATTTTATTCACTTATTTTCCACGTATAATTCTTAACATAGTTTAACTTTTACTTAATTTAAAAATCCATGTTTTTGTTTACTTTTATTGTAATTAAAAAAATTTCTTAAAAAAAGGATACATCTGTAAATTTTTCTTGGTCATTGCTTAGTTCATTACAGGAATACATACGTATTTACAATACTGAAAATTACAATTTACAATTTGTAAATTTTATAACTTAATTCATGCGTTTTCGGATTATCCAATTTAGCTTTGGACCTATCCGAGATGCTTAATCATGAGATCGTCTCCAACTTTTCAGATACGCGTTGGGCCAAGTGATGACGTCAGACAACTCGGTGGTAACACAGCTGAACATCACCAGAGTGAGGGTTGAAGACGGTGGCATGTACTCTTGTACTGCTAAGGAAGGTGACCATTCTGCCACCTACGAGAACAGACTGGATGTTTATGGTATATCTTATTATAAATACTTTTAAAAATTAACTATTCATAGTTTAGCGACTCCATATCTATTCACTTTGTTTATATTTTATTAAATGGAATTACAAAACGAGCGTGCATTCTATCAGATAGTCAGTTTCCATTTCCATGCATGGACATTATTATGTATTATGGAGTTTATTACATATTATGTAGTAAACTTTATCCTGACCAGGTCCCACTTGAAGTCGAGCAAATGCATGCATGCGAAAAATGCATCTATCTACTAATGAACTTTAAACTGGTAGTTGAATTGAATTCTAACACCTTAAGACTTCGGGTAAAGAGGTAGAATTTGGAAGATTTTTTTATGAGTGAAAAGTAGCAAACGAGCATTCTAAACGTACAACCAAAAACACGACCGAAATCTTATCTGAACTCGAACGCAGATACGTTCCTACTCCTGAGGACTTAGATGGTCGCCTTGCTTCAAAGTAGAGACGGCAACCGAACCTCTCCAACCGAAAAACAAGTAATGCTTTACGGTGTATTTTGATGGCGATAGATTACGTATACTTCTAGGTTTTCCTCACCATCTGTAATATTACATTTTAGGTCCTCCGTATATCAGGTCTCTACCACCAATCAAGGTCCAAAGTGGAGAATCAGTTAATCTGAGATGTCCTTTCTATGGATACCCTATTAGGTAAGTTTTTTACAACACTTGTATCTTGTAATTCCAATCATCATTAGCTCACATATATATCCATATATCCTGCTGGATACAGGTCTTTTATTGGAATGAAAAATATTAGGCTATAGTCCATTACACTATCTAAATAGAGACTATATTTTGCTGAAGCTACAAAAAGAATCAACAATACAGAATACACTTTTTAAAGCAATTTTAAAAGGCTCTTACAACAGAAAAATCGTTATATTAAACCAAAAGATACATAAAAATATACAATTGACAAGATTATGTGTATCACAGGTGGATACTATACCTTATATAAAAAGAAACGATATTTTGCTTCTCTAAATATTATAAAAAAAGTCCCCCGTCGCGTCTGTCTGTCTCTCTTCGTGATAAACTCAAAAAGTACTGAACGGTTTCTCTCACAGTTTTCAACAACAGGTAGAGTTATTCCTGAGGAACGTTTTTGTGCATAATAAAATAAGTTTTTTTTTGTAAATTAGGCGAGAAATCAAATAGTTAATTTAAATATAGTTCAGTCGTCGTTCGAAATAGATCATTGTAATTGTTAATATTTACAACTAGGTAATGAATGGATGCATGTTTGAAATAAATATAATGTAAGTAAATATAAACACTTTTACCCGAGCGAAGCTGAGCTGGGTCGCTAGTTATAATAAAAAAATAAGTTCCTGCAAATAAATACAAGGAATCAAAAACACGTCTACCTTGAATTGTAAACATCTCGTTTAATTCTGTATATATCCATTCCAGCAAAATCGATTGGGAATACAAAGGGAAGCCAATAAATTCAAACAACCTGTTCCCAACACGGTACAAACGGAGCCGTCAAACTCATCTCTCCCACCAAGCTCACCAGAATCGAAAGTCCAGACGAAGCGTCATCAACATCCACGGAGTGCTAACAATTCCTGAAGTAACTAAAGAGGAAAACGGTGCTGTATACACCTGCATCGTCACCAGTCCATCTGGAGAAATGGCACGACGAGCTTTCGAGATACAAGTGATCGAAGCGCCAATTCTGGAAGACCTGCTTCTGGGGAACAATCTCCAAGAAGGCCAGATCGTGAACATCTACTGTAACGTGAGAAGTGGTGATATGCCGATACATTTCGAGTGGCTAAAGGACGGAAAAAGGATACCCAGCTCCTTGAAAGTAAGTGCCTTAGTAAAAATAAACCACTTTTCTCGTAAATATCATAAAAAGCCATTTTATTTTATAAGCTTTTAACTTGCAATGTATGTATGTTTGTCCGGGTGGAATCTTGCAACTGAATTTTCAATTAGTTACTTGACCGATTGAGCTGAAAAAGGTATACACGCCCATTTTGGATGACAATGCATGCTGAGTTATGTGACGTCATTCTAACATTGCGGATCATCCAAGATGGCGGAGAAGCCATACCATTTAATAAATGGTGTATGACATGTACTAAATTGATTGGTTTCATCAAATTTAAAGGTTGTTTTCTTTTTAGGGGTAATTAAATAAAAGTTTCTTTTGAAAAAAATACCAATTACTCACAATGAAATAAAACATTTTAATTTGCATTTTCGATCACCCTCTTCGAGATCATTATATGAGAGATTATATGCGATCCTACTTTTGGGGGCTACATTAATTAAATAAAAAAATCAAATGATTACTCCGGTGTTTGATCAACGCTACTGATGACAAGAGAGCTGATTTATATCTCGCCCAAGTAATTACAATCGCTATACAGCACGGAAATGCGGCCAGCATTCTTGACACATACCGCTTGGGCACGGACTCCCGTTAAATTGTTTAAGTTAACCTTTTTTAGTTAACTTTTTAGACATTGAGTATACGAACCATACAGTAATGTGTGCGTAATGTTATTAAAATCGTTAAAATAATCCAGATTTATAAAAATAATTTGTTACATTACTTACTGATTATATGGTAACAAATTCTTGACAAAAAGTTTTTATAATATCATATTCTTTGAAGGAAAACTGTTAGAACAAGACTAATTTCAGCCAATAAATTTCAAACTAACCTAGCAATAGTCATGAATCTTCAAAATGGGTACTCGCGATCCAATCAAAGTGTTTCAAGACATTACACTTTCAGGTGGTTGAGCGTAGTTCGGAACTCTTCAGTGCATTAGTCATTAAACGAGTCTCGCTAGAGCACTGTGGCACATACACTTGTGTCGCATCCAATCACGTCGCAAAGGTGAACAAATCTACGGAACTTTATATAAAAGGTGTGTGTTCATTTGTTTCTACTCTCACTAACTTTAAAAACAATTGACTGTTTCATACATTTCTAAGGCACTTCAAGAATTTCAGTCGTCTATGATTGACCATCGAAACAGGAATGATTAACAATGACAAGTATTTTACAGCTTCTCTTGAAGAACTAAAAAAAACTTATTATTATCTTTTATATTAATTAATAATTAGTTCCACGTTTGATTAAACATCAGATGATCTGCACGCTCATTTGCTATTTGTCCAACATAAAAAGTCGTTACCTTTCCCCATTCAAATTATTTACCTACACTACAGTAAAAAAAATCTTATAGAATTTAAAGTAACAAATTTTGATCGAAATAAAAAAAAATATATTTTTATTCAATGTTCATTCTTTACAGAACTCTTTTTGAACGTCAATAAACTACCACCGACTCATAAGGTGTTTCATTTTAGAGAAGAGGCACCGAAAAAATCTCCCACTCCACCATCATTTGGGACACTAATAGATATTCATTATTCCTTTTCGCAGTTGCACCAAAATGGCTGGAAGAACCTTCTAACTCTTCTCTCCTCCTCGGCAGAAGAGGAACCGTCTCTTGCAGTGCGAGTGGATACCCTCAGCCCCAAGTACATTGGATGAAAAAAGACGGTAGTTCTAAATCCTTACTTAAATATCCCATTTGGACACTATTGTGATGTACAGTGCCCATAGATTCTGACATCTGTTCGACGAAGCGATAATCATATCAATCTGGCATAGAAAATTCCCGGATTTATGAATGTAGAAGTTCAATGTATATCTAATCAGTAACATAAACATATTTTCATTTCAGCAATCCTCGGTACTTGGCAACCAGTCCTGGAGCTCGCTGGAGGTGGTATACTTAGTCTACCAAACGGTACACTCGTTATTGAAGAGGTGTCACTGACTGACGAAGGCTTGTATTCATGTAACGTGGAGAATGGTGTTGGTACTCCTCTGAGCAAGACTGTCTGGATGAGTGTTAACAGTTAGTATTTCATTATCTTCTTCTTCATTATCATCATTACCATTATTATTATCAAAATTATCAACGTAATCAAGATCATTATTTATCAACAAAATCACCTGATTAACAGTAGCCTGATTAAAAATCAGCGCAGATCTTGCTTTTTTTCTTATTTTTGACACTAAGTTTCTCGTTATCTTTTGTTGATTGTTGTTCATCATCATTATGATTATTTTGGATTATTATTATAAAAAAATATCAACATAATCAACATCATTTTGTATCATTATATTCGCCTGTACTCACTCAGTACTCACGATTAACGGGTTTAAAATCATATACTTTTATTATTATCATTTTTTTATTGTCTATTAAGTTTTTTTCATGTGTAATAATTTGTACGATGATTTTAAATATGTAATATTATACTTAACTGTCGATAAAATATTTTTCAGTGTTTTTCTGAAAGTTTCTTTACTACATAGATGGCTATCTGAAATTTTTTGGAAGTGTATTCCAAATTTCAACTGGAAGAGATGATGAAGTGAAGTATAAGCTGATTTGAATTTTGTTTTTAGAGCCAGTCCATTTCGAAACAACATCAGTAAATGTGACGTCACGACTTGGTCACCCCGTGAGTCTGGAATGCCGAGCCCTGGGTGACGAACCCATCCGAATCGTTTGGACTCACGACGGAAACATCGTGGATTTTCAAATACACAGGTTTTTTTTAGTCCTAATACACCAATCCCCTCATCTGCTACGAAGCATCCCTTTTGTTTCATGTGATTGCCGGCTACATTTAACAGCGAAGCTAGCACTTTTCTGCTTTGGATGGAGTGATGCTGTTGCCGGTTACACTTAACTTAGAAGCGACCATTTTCTACAGGAGTAACAATGCTTTTACGTATTACACAGATAGTACTTCAATTCTGTTTGTCGTTACCGATCGAAGTAGAATTCGGTAAACTCCATAATTTTTTTTCTCTATATATGTCCCTTAATTAAAAAGTAAAGTCTGATTAATTTAGAACAACATTAAGAAATACAAATCTGACTTGGGATTCTAAATAACGAATTATAATAAAAGCCTGGCCACATTCACAAATTTTCCCACTCGAACTCAATATTATTAACATGTCTTTCATGAATATCTGACCCCAACTCTACATTAAACAAAAGTCACCTAAAGTTGATCACAGGTGTGTTACCACTCCTGATACCTGGCATTGATGGCTGCCATAGTAAAACCACGTTAAATTCCGCCAGCACTAATTTTAGATTTTTTATTTTATTTCCAGAGCAAAACTTTCGGAATCAAAAACTCCGGTAGGCTTGATTAGTACGATCAGTCTACAGTACTCAGAGACTGCTGATGCTGGATTGTATCAATGTCGGGCAAGCAATCCTTACGGCGCAACTAGTTTTAACGTCTACCTGACTATATTAGGTAAAGTATTTATATTAAGCTATTTTTTCGATTTTTCAAACACCCTTTTCCCTCTCTTGATAACATGTCGTTACCCAATTCTCTTCCTAATATCAAATGAAATATTCAAAAAGCCGATTTTAAGTCGCAACATGTTTTACTTAATTTAACCCGATTGTTTCAATTTTTCACTCTCACAGAAAAAACATATTAACGGTTCCCTCTTTCAGATTGCACATTAATCAGTTACTTTATCGATAGATGGCATAAATTTGCCATTTCAAAGGGCCACAGGCGACGGGCCTCTGAGCTATTTTTAAATTATAACTTTAGCTCATAGACAACTCACTCTATGACATTTAGATTTATCGGTATTTTCCAGATTAAGATGTACATTTATCTTTTTTTTTCTGAAACATATAATAAACGTAATGAAGATTTGTAAATCCACATATTCTTGACACCTCAGAACCACCAACACCTCCATCAGAGCTCCGTATAGAAGCTGTTCGCTCCCGCTCGGCGCTGGTCTCCTGGCACGAGACCTCGAGAACCCACGCTCGGCACTTCTCAGTCCAATACGCGCCGGCATTGTACGCTGATGCAGGCTGGGACCATGCTGTCAATGTCAACGTTACTAGGTAAATCTGAAAAGAAGTGGTGTCTCTATAAACATAACATGAATTACAGGGTAGGAAAGAAACAAGAAGAAGAGTGAGAAGAAGAGCTGAAAAAAGAGAAAGTACAGCCTTATTTATCTAAACAAAGAAGGTTGTACTTTGCCGATCGAATTATAGTTCTGCCTCCCATCAAAGTAAAGTTTACAACCGCCACCCGTATAATCTGCGGTAACAGTACTCGTGTTTCGGTCAAAGAAATTTGGTTACCGGTTAATCTTAGAAACGAAGCAATCTTTGTCCTCAGGAGTAGCAACGACTTTATACATGTCGTTAAGCAGGAATTAATCAATGGGCTGCACAGACCAAAATAACGTGGCTTGTACGCTCTTATGCTATTTTTTTTAAATAAAAAACCTGTATTTGTTTTGGTTGAAAAAGTGTAGTTGAATCATTCACAATTTAGAAGTAGTAAAATTTAGAAGTAGTAAAAAGCGTAATAATTAAAAATAACTTCAATATCCTAAACAACTTGTTGCAGAAAAGATACAGATATCCGTCAATCAGTAGAGCTGCAGAGTCTCCACCCAGCGACAGCATACGCAGTACGAGTGGCCACTGGAAACCAAGTAGGCGTCAGTCGGTACACCGCGCCAGTCCACTTCACGACCCATGAAGAAGGTGAGCTAAAATAGAAATAGTAGAAGTAGTTTTAAAAGTAGTTTCTTTTTATGATATTGAAGAATGACAGCATAATGCAGCTACCTAAAAGTAATGGAGGGGTCAATTAGACGGACTGCATGCTATCAGTATGTGGATACATACCACTGTGTGCATTCGAGATTTGTACTACAGATAGTTGTTACTTGAGCTGCTACAGTTGTGTACCGTCGAAGTATACTATCATTTTGTCTAGTTTTGTAGCAAACGAGCATGCAAACTGATGTTAATTAGTCGGAGCCCATATACATCCACGTACAACCACAAACAGGATTAAAATCTAATCTGATCTCGAACGTAGATGCGTTTCTGTTCCTGAGGACTAAGATGGTCGGCTCGCTTCAAAGTGTAGCCGAAATATTTTAACATCATTTAATTTAATTTAACTTTAACATCAGGTGGCCTGTACGCTCGTTAGCGATTTGAACAACATATGTAAAAAAGGCTTTATTTTTCTTTGATATTTCCAGCTCCGTCAACCCCACCAATCAACATACAAGTTGAACAAACAGAAAATCCCGGAGAGCTCTTTGTATCCTGGTTACCACCACCTAAGGAGACGCACAATGGCGTCATAACCGGATATCATATCAAGGCTGTACCACAAAATTCTGGAGCAGGTACTTATTGATCATTATTTACAGCCTTAGTACAAGGGTAATAAAGTCTAGGCTGGTCCACTATGCTGATCAAAAATTGACATTTTCAAGGCATTTCTAAAACGCTATAACATAAGCGGTTAGCCATTTAGGAGTTCAGCCGTGACCACGAACCGTGCAACAGGTTCGAAATATCGGCAATTAATAAACGCTTAATCGGCAATATTAAAATGTATAAATTTTGCGATGACATTGGTTTAAAGACATTTTTTATAACATAAGGTTCTTCAAAAATTCTCTACCGAATCCAAAATATATTTTCTACTTCTCTAGTATTCAATTTTTTTTCCTTGTTGAGTGTTTAGCAATAGAATTTGCACCGTCCATGGACATAGCTAACTCCATAGAGCAGAAGTCTCACCTAAATCCTAAGGCATACTTTAGGTGAAATACATTAAGTGTGACAAAAAATAAGTTCTTAATCTACTAACCATCTTTACGATACTAATAAATATTTTTGTAGCCTCAGAAGACACAGACACAAGGACATTGAAGGTTTCCCAGCAGTCAGGGAAGCAAGAAACAGCAATTAGCGGACTGCTTAAAAATACCAGGTAAAAGACAAATCATCCATACTATTTTTATATGCCTTACAAGTTACTTAGCTATGCCGGTGGCAACTCTTTGTTGCGTCCTTTTTTATATATATGAGCAAATGAGCATGCAAACCACCTGATGTTAAGTAGTCGCCCATAGATATCCACGTACAACCACAAACTCTACTAAAATCCTATCTGAGCTCGAACGTAGATGCGTTGCTACTCCTGAGGACTAAGATGGTGGCCTTGTTTGAAAGTGTAACCGGCAACCGCACCTCTCCAACCAAAAGAAACTCTCTATCCACAAGAATGTGGCTAGGCGTTGTTGGCACTTTGACCCATGGGCACCAACACCCTTTACATTATTTAGGTTAGGTTTTTATTGTAATTTGGCGAGGGGAGATCTCCCTCCAGGCGAGTTCTTGTCGCCTGGGGAGCGGCCGTGCTCCGATAGTCTCATTCCGGAGTTTGTATATATGCAAGATATTTAGAGAGCTTCGATAGCGTGATTCAGGATACATGTGGCGCCATCTCTTTTCAAGTAACGGAAAGTCGCCACAGTAATAAGTTCTGATTTTTGTTAATGTAATTAAAATTTAAATAAATTACTTAATTTCAGATACGCTGTATCATTGTCTGCCTTCAACAGTGCTGGATCGGGACCGTTCTCTTTGCCTGTTTATCAAGATACTATGGAGGGAGGTCAGTCTATTGCATATAAATCTAGTACATTTATTATATAACGGATACTCGCGATTAACGTTTTTAATGGCCGATACTTGGAACCAGTTGCATGGTTCGTGGTCACGGCAAAAATATCTGCAATTAAAAACCGTTATATAACACTAGCGCCCGGCCCAGCTTCGCTGGCATAGTAGATTTTATATTTACCTACATTATTTTTCTTTCGAAAATGCATCCTGTCATTACCTACTTGCAAAAACTAACAATTAGAAACATCTATTTCGAACGACGACTGAATTACTATATTGAATTTAACAATTCATTTTCTCGCCCAATTTACACATAAACTGACCTTATTATACACCAAAACTTTTCTCAAGAATCACTCTTCCTATTGTTGAAAACTGAGAAAATCCCTCCAGTACTTTTTGAGTTTATCATTTTAGTTTAAAATGGTATATAAACCCAGTAGTAAGACCACCTAGCAATAAGAGAGACTACTCTTCTGTTATGGAAAGACGACCTTTGACATCTCTGATTTTTCGAAATTGCTTGCATAATTGAAAGATGGAAGAACTATAATTCGACCAGGGGGGTACCACCGCTGCTTCCACAGTCCGCCGTAAAGCATTACTTGCGTTTAGTTGGAGAGGTGTAGTTATCGGCTACACTTTGAAGCGAGACGACCATCTTAATCCTCAAGAGTAGCAACGCATCTACGTTCGAACTCGGATAGGATTTCAGTCGTGTTTTTGTTTGTACGTGGATGTCTATCCGACTACTTAATATCAGGCGGTTTGCATGCTCGTTTGCTAGTCTTCTCGCTTAAAAAAAAGGAATTTACATTTTGTTTTGTTTCTCATAGCCACAAAACTCAAATTCAAATATTTTATTTCGTTGTAAGGTATTTACATACACTTAATGAACGTCAAGGGTACAATTTAAATCTGTATACCAGCTTTGAGCGCCTGTTGGCTAACGTAGACCAGGTGAAAAAAGCCAGCGGAAAAAACCCTCGGCACTCTTTTTAAATCAGTTCTTGATAAATAAACATTACACAGTATAACTTTATAAAGATGGTGAGCACACGAGATAGCTAATCGTGAGAGTCAGAAACTTTCCACTGTCATCTGTACACAACAACGAATATATTAACTTCATTTGTGAGTTATAATCCTTTTGTTTTCTATAGCTCCAGAACAAGCGCCGTCTTCAGTGGAATGCACTGCGGTGTCGTCGACTTCATTGCGTATCGGATGGCAACCCATCACGCTTCCTGGACAAGGCAGCTCGCTTATTGGCTACACTATACTGTTCGCTACTGATGGTATGTTACGCTTTACATTACCTACAGTAGTATCATATAGTCTCTTACTTTTTAGTATATTTTTTATAAAAATGGCATAAGTTTCTTTCCCCACTTCTTTGTAGCAATTCCTTTCCAAAGCGTTGTTGGATTGCTCGCAAGATATTCCAGTGCAAACTCTGAAGGAGTTTGGGATCTGGATTATTTACAAATATTTAAATAATTAATAATAATTTTATAGACACAAAAAGACTTGGACTCGAACCTGAGTCCGTCGGCTTCAGAGGAGGACGCGCTACCTCTAGCGTAGTACTACAAAATTAAGGATATATTTTATGAAGACCTTTACCGTGCAAATTTTAGATAGCTTTTTCCCGGAGTTTTTGGGAATTTTGCCTTAGTATTTAATTTTACGCTCAGTATACTAATAAAATTGCATTTTTAATTTAATTAGTATACTAAGTGTTCACTACAATTATAAAAAAATAAGCAAATTGTCGACCCCAAGGCCGTGCCGTACGTATTCCCGCATGGTCGTCTTGCTAATAGTGAGGCCGGCGTTCCCTGAATATCAGGGGGATAACTGCTCTGAACAGTTCTGAACAGTTTGCCAGACTAGTTTTCGCTGCCCATAACAATAAGATCGGTAATAGGCTACATCGGCTATCTTTTTTTTTTCACCTATTATTATCATTATATTTCAATTTATATAGAAACGATCAATAGTACCGGGCGATCCATACAAGTTATATTCGACCTTGAGAAGAAGCCCGTCTAAAGAGAGGGAGATGTAAAAAGGTAAAATAAAGATCTCTTCATGGGTGCAATATTAGAAAATACTTTCTAAGTGCTCACTTACGCTATATAAAGAACCTTCATGTAAAATTGGAGAACCTAGGTTTAGCGGTTTCCGTTGTACGTTTTATGAGTCAGTCAAGCAGTTCCTTTTATATAATCATAACAAATCATTACAGACAGTGCATGGCAGAATCAGACGTCTCTTCACACAGAGTTATACCTCCAGGGCCTGATCAAGTATACAAATTATACCGTCAAAGTTGCTGGGTTCTCAAGCTTCGGGGCCGGACCTTATTCTTATCCGATCATCTGCGCTACACTACAAGATGGTAAGACAAATTATTATTTATTTTCTTTATAAGTTAACCTAAATATTTGATTACATTAGTTAATTACAATAAGTAACTAAGTAGTGCAACTTGTACACAAGAGCCGTATTGCACTGGTTGCCCTGCATAAGGTGGGCTTTGATATTTTAAATCACCCACCCTATAGTCC
>DWON01008167.1:0-12329 GCA_018251015.1 Phocides pigmalion okeechobee
ATGAACTATAAATAGTTAGTTTGAATAAACCTAAAATCTGTGAAATTGGTTAATATTACTAAAGTAGCATAATTTTGTCTCTTTACCTTTTACTTTGGTCACTATATTGGTTTGCCACAAAGAACAGTTACAGGTTCGATCCCTGATCAGATGGAGATCTATATGATAAATTTAAATGTAGGCTCTGTCTGAATGGTTGTGTATTCATCTTTGTTTGAAAACATGACCTCCATTAGCATTATTTGTTTAAGCAAAAGATCAATAGGATTAATTAAAGAGGAGAACTGAACTTCTTGATGTAATAACGTGCGGATTATATTTAAGTTTAATGTACTTAAGGATAAGTCCACTCGTAGAAGTTTAGTTGTGCACTATATGTGTCAGAACCAACCTGTATCGGTATTTGTCCTGAGCATATTATTTGAATAGACTTTGAGCAATATGGCTGCATTTAAACTAAGCTGAACCGTCCCAATATCTGTCCTGGGGATATTATTTCAGTGAAGTAGCGGCAATATTGAGTTGTGAAACCAACGATTTACCTAACAGGAGACTGTTAGCAGAGAAACTTTATCTCGACACTTTGACAACTTATTTCTTGTCTCGAGTTGCTAAGCCACTCAGTTTGTGTACACAGTGGCTTGATTGTTGTGCACCGCGATAGTGATTGTATTCGTAATGGCTGCGAGGATCAAACTAAATTTTCAAGGGTTATCCTGTTATTAACTCACATTTTAAAAGTGGTATAATTTTAATTCGACCGGGCATGTATCACTGCCACCATCATAATCCGTCGTGCAGCATCTGCTACGGAGAATCCACTCATGTGTTTCGATTAGTAATGCGCGGTGATCATCTTAGTGGTCAGGAGTAGCAACGCGCTCAGATAGGTGTTCAGTTTCCTATTTGAGTTCGTATATAGATGTCCATTTGCCGTAACGACCACCTAACAGCGGGCATGTGTGCTCATTTGCTTCTCTTCGTACATAAAAAAACTTATTTCAATGAATTAATTTTGAATTGTTTAAAAATTTGTTTACTTCAATCAACAAATTATATGACAAAATTCTTATTTTTACTAAAACATATTTGATAGTAAATATTTAAAAATTAAAATTATTAAAATTTAGAAATTATTGACGATTTAACTCATGTTCAGAATTAAATATATTTACAATTTTTACGATTTAACGGATAGTCTGCAGAACTAGCACCAGCTTCCCCTTACAATTTAGCAGTGACTACAAGCCATGCAACTTGTTCGAAATATCGGCAATAAACGTTAATCGTGACTACCAGTTACACAGTAAAACGTATAAATTCTGCAATGGTATTAGGTTAAGATCATATATTAACAAAGTTCAATAAAAACAACCTTAAATTCACAAAACATTCCATGAGGTTGAATGTAATGGTTATTTTTGAGCAATGTTTCGAACAACAAAGCGGAGGAATTCACTAGAATAACCAGTAAAGTAGACTGAAATCCTAACTCGTTCGAATCGTCCAAACGTTTAATTCGGCTGAAATAATTTGAGTTCCATTGTTAAGTTCTCAAATTTGAAGTCCAACATTTAACTGCTTACAATTCAAAGGTAACCGCAAATTTTGAAACGAGTATACTCTCTATAGAATGAAAGTTATTTGCAAACCGATAACTTTTATCACGAGTCGGCTAGTTGTAGGCGTACCCCAAATACACTGACCTCTCTTATGTTTAAAAACATTCCTTTTCCTTTAATTAACCTTACAATATTTCATTGTTCATATAATAAAAATAATAAATATACCCCACTCCTGGGAGTGGGTGTATCTACTATACTTGTAAACCAGAACTGAAATACGACGGGCACAATCTCTTTATAAATTGTACATATTAATTTAAATTTAATTATAGTTCCGATAGACCTAATATTACATAACAAAATATAAAAAATAGGAACGAAATCTATTAAGATTTTGATTAATAACATATTATAAAAACAAGAACTGACATACGAAGTGCACAGTTTCTTTATAAATTATATATATTAATTGAAATAACCATTTTTTATAAAATTATATGTTACCTTTACTTCTTAAACCGATGAATGACTTCTATAATAATCATTTCGATAGACATTATATATTACACCACAAATACGAACGTACACATACATCCACACATACCTACACACATGCACGCACGCTTACAAACACACAAATAGTTTCAGTTTAATTGTGATAATAATCTCGCAATTAATGTAATATAATATTATGTAAAACAATACATTTCCTATAATATCAAACTTATCCAGGGCGAGGGCCTGGAGATCTGTCATACAGGTTATCCTAGTATAGACTTCAGACTCTCACAAAGCATTAATGTAATCTAGAACTTAAGGTTTTGTATTGTGAATTAGAATCTAAGCTTTGTGAAGGGAATAAATAAAGATATATAGATATAGATATATAGTTCAGCTTGCTGAAACGATCTTAATTAGTGACCAGTCTAGCTTACTCAGAGTTACGTGTATGATGTGATTAAACATTTGAGAAATTGTGTTTATCATTTACCACCATGTGGACTATACGCGTTTTGATAGTTTCATATATCTGTTTCCAATTCTTAACGTGGCCTTCAGACTAATTTACAGGGTCCTAAAGACCCTTTGGATACGGAACCCTAGGCAGCGAGATTCGTTCTATTATATTACGATATCGATTTGTAATTACGTTCGAAAAGATTTCTCAAATAACAAATGACATTTTTTTCTTTCTGATAAAGAATTACGTGAAGGATAGCAGCTGTGGATTTTATTTTCTTTCTATTGAAAGAAGATTAATGTTAATCTTGTATAACAGATATTCCGATTTATATTAAATACTGGATTTATCCGCGGCTTTACTCACGTTGAAGACCTTAAATAAATATCAAAGATCATTGCAGCGAGTAATAATTAAAACATATAACTGGTACCTAATCTCAAAAATATTAAAGTAATATTAATATTGATTGTAAATGACACAACAAAATAACCTGAAATATACCAAAAATCAAGACAACTGAAGATAAAGTGAAAAAAATATTATTTTGAAGGCTTTGACAAATTCAAGTTTTTAGACAAACAATAACGTCGGCAAAAAAAGTATCCTATAACCGTTTTAATACCTCTAAAAATATGTGTAATTTTTCATGATAATCGGTTGAATAGTTTTGGCGTGAAAGCGTAATGAACAAACATATGTACATTCACAATGATAATATTAGTAGGGAAGTAGGAATTGTATAAATATTACAATTCATTTTAATCAAAAATGAAGCGTAATTTTTAGAATCGTAAATGCTTTTGAATCTATTCGGCGTATTACGTAGTCATTTTTAAAGGATGCCGTGGTAGTCTTCAAAGGTGGGCGAACTCCAGTTCGACCGGGGAAGCACCATCGTCGTCCTCATAATTCGCCGTAAAGCATTACTTGTCGTTACGTGTTGGAGAGGTGCGGTTGTCGGCTATACTTTGAAGGGAAGCGACCATCTTCGTCCTCAGGAGTAGCAACATATCTACGTTCGAGCTCAGATAGGATTTCATTCGTGTTTGTGGTTGTACGTAGATGTCTATGGGCTGCAACTACTTACCGTCAGATGGTTTGCATGCTCGTTTACTACTCATTTAACATAAAAAAACTATCAACCAATAAAATATCTCTCTATAAAACACAAGTAAGCGATAAACAATATTAAACAACAAAATAACGAAAAATATTAAATAAAAAACCGAAAAAAATATTGAAACATATTAAATACATAAATGAAATGAATAATTAATAATTAAATAGAATGAATATAAACAAATGTCAAAGAAATAAATGAAATGAAATATAAAAAATATATATAACAATCTTATCTTCCTAGTCAGGTATCGTCAATTATATTTTTTTTAACTTTTCTAACTTATTTCTAATACCAAAAATTCGTTCATCACTAATAGATGGCAGTGAAACAACAAGCCTCTTTACGAGTTTATTCAATAGACTGAACTAATATCTTGTAAATTTATGACAGCCGTGTCAGTGAATTATCTTCCGTTATTACATGTTAATTTTATACCGAAATAATTATTATATATTTTCCAGCATGTTAATTTCCAAGCGCTTTGATAAAGGCTATTTAAAAGGGAAGAGTAATTTATTTCAATAACAAAGTTAATCACTATAGTTTATTATTTATAGAATTTTACGATAGATTTTAAGCAACTAAGTTTCAAACACTTATGTTCCCTTGCACCCTAACTTTAAATTTACATAAAATCCTATTTTTTAAATGAAAGAGTAAGAAAGG
This sequence comes from Phocides pigmalion okeechobee, assembly GCA_018251015.1. Taxonomy (NCBI): domain Eukaryota; kingdom Metazoa; phylum Arthropoda; class Insecta; order Lepidoptera; family Hesperiidae; genus Phocides; species Phocides pigmalion. The sequence goes on from DWON01008167.1 coordinate 4,319, forward strand.
AGCATGCAGGCTACCTGATGTTAAGTGGTCACTGCAGCCCATGGACAACCACGTCCAATCTCAAATAGAACAGAAGTTCTATTTAAGGATGGACGCATATGCGTTCCCACTCTTGAGGACTAGGATGGTCGCCTCCAATTATGTGTATCCGGCAACCTCGCCATTTATAAACAGATTAAAATAAAACGTAACCTAAACTAAATGTTAAGTAACGTTAGTGAAAACCTCACCGAAATCTATTAAGATGTTTCTGAATTTACCGCTCACAAGAATATACAAATAGATAAACAGTTAAAAATTGTAACATATAATGTTTCGGTTCTATTGCGTTAATATAGGCCCATTATAATCCTCTCATACCTTCCAAATACAGACAGCGATCAATTACAATTTTTTTATAGAAAAAAAAATATATTATAGATTTTTTATCTGTGAAGACTAGCAAACGAGCATGCTGACCACCTGATGGTAAGTAGTCACAGCCCATGAACATCCATGTGGATTCACAAATAAGACTGAAATCCTATCTGAGATCGAACATGGATGCGTTGCTACTCCTGAGGACTAAGATGGTCGCCTCTCTTCAAAATGTAGCCGGCAACAGCACCTCTCCAACCGAAACACAAATAATGCTTTATATTATTAGGGCGGTAGTGGTACCTACCTGTTCAAACTATAGATTTATCTTTAAAATATATAAACAAAAAATAATTTGATTAAGTTGAGTACATCACTAGTCCCTATTATGTTCTTATGTATTTAAATACCAATTTGAAGATAATGCACAAGCATTTAATGGTAATTTTATTTATTACACCCGCGCGAAGCAGTAGCATATTGCTAGTAAATTATAATATGAAGGAGTAAATAAAATAGTGTAATAACTCTTCCTTGGTAGGTGGAACCGAGAAACAAAGACTTCTATGAAAATTGCCTAATTAATGCTATAAATCACGCAACTAATTAATGTACTGCCACTTTACGGTACTTTATAACATAGCTTAATCAATGTTGCTTGTATCTACTACACAGATTCTGTATACACTCCTAATTGTTTTTAATCGAACTTATATTAATAAATCTCCGTTTATTTCTATTTTAGGAAATATTAATTGAATTTTAAATTCGTGGATACTTTTACATGGAACACCTGTTGTTATATTGAGGTTTGAATCCCAGACATACCTCCAGTTTGAAAATTATGTGCATATTACAAATTTATGAATACTAATTATTTTAACCTATTGATATCACAGAATTTATTTATTTTACCACGTAACGAGTACTCACGAATAACGTTTTTTTAACACGCTTTTATTAGCTTGGGTTGTATTTAGTATGCAATGGAATCTTTGAGCATCATTTTCACCAATTTCCAGATGTCTGATTAATTTGAACCTTTGTACACGTATCAAGGACCGATGACAATGCAATAATATGAAAAAAAAGAAAAATAAATAATAGTAAAAAATACTAAAAAACATGCTTTTATGAAAAATCCAACTAAAAAAAGTATAAATAAGGGAAATATATTGCAATGTAAAAAAAGCGTGAGGTGCATGGTATTAATAGATCAGTTAGAAAGCACCCCATTTTTTATAAACAAACACTGAATAAAAATACATACTAATTTTAAACTGATTTTATCGCGGAATCTAAACATTATGTTACGTCGAAACTGTTGCGCCGTGACCACGAGTCATGCAACTGGTTCGAAATATCGGCAATTAAAAATAAAAAAATCCCCGTTATATAATATAAGATACATACTAAATAAATACAAATATGAATTAAGGAAAAAAATATGTGAGATTAGTTTCACGAGCCAAATCTCATGACATCTCACCAATTAGGAGTTAGGAGTTGGGAAGGAGACAAAAATCGCGTCATGTAATTACATGACGTGATTTTTGTAATCATGAATTGAAGCTCATCAATGGGTTGTTGATGATTTACTAAGAATGAAATGCACAATCTTTTGCTTGTTAAATAAAAGTGTTAACACATGCATACCTAACAAACTTTTGGCTCACACAAAAAGAAAAATATCACGCAAACCCAAAAACGGAAACTGGATTACCGACATATCTATTTCGTGTACCCCGACAGTCACTCAAACGTTTTTTTTTACTTTTAACCCTTTCCATTTTAGCCCGTTTTAATTGACTGCGTGGATGCGTCACAAAGATAAATGTTTGTAGAAGCGCTTCTACTCGATTCATCGTGCGTTTTAAAATGAACTTTAGAGTTCAGAGAATAAGGTTGGTAATCAATTTTGCGTTCGTTTTGTTCTTTCAGAGCTGTTCCGTGTATTGTTCGTGACACAGACACGGCTTTGGTGGGGTTAAGGCATTATGGAGCGTGTACGTTATCCATTCATAGGATGTCTGTTCGTTATGATGGATACATTTTGTTCATGTGAAATGCAGGGTGGTGGAATTTAAACCTAAACAATTTGCTCTAATTGTAGTGATTTGTATTTGTATACGTACTAACGAGCGTTTTGATTCAATAGGTCTGTGCCAAATCTGCCTCGTAGGATTCCGGAGTCGAGGCAAATGTATGAACGAATAACATATGTATATTTTTTTGGATCTATGTTTATGAATATGTTCAATATGTTACGGATACAGGGAACTCAAGTGTGGAAATGAGTTTAAGTCAAAGCGCTTTCTGTTTTTGGAGAAGAGTAGCAAACTAGCATGCAGGTCAATGATACGCTTATCTGTATATCTAAGAGTGGTATTTAAATTTTATATGATAGCCTACCACAGACGAAATACATAAAGTCAATTCTTAGCCGGAGCAGTTCGCTAGTATGTTTATTTGACAGATATTGGTGGCGAGCTACCACAGACGAAATACATAAAGTCAATCGTTAGCCGAAGTAGTTCGCTAGTATGTTTATTTAACAGATATCGGTGGCGAACTACCTCAGCCGAAATGCATAAAGTTAATCGTTACCTGGAACATTTCGCTAGTATGTTTATTTAGCATAAATCAGTGGCGACGTATCACGAACGAAATACATAAAGTCAATCGTTAACCGGGACACTTCTCTAGCATGTTTATAACAATAATCGATGGCGACCTACCACTGCCGAAATACACGCAGTCAATCGTTATCACTCATCAAGTATCTGCTTAAAGATCTAACAGGTATTAATTAGTGAAACAAAAGAATACGCAACAACCCAATACAAAGAAATTCTCACTTATACCTTAATAAGCAATCAGCAAACAATTCCCTCGAGATATCTATCTCTATTAGGCCTGCAGGAATAAATAAAATGGAATAATAGGCAGCGGCATTATTAATATTATCTCCCGGTATCCGTTTAAGTTAACTAACACCGGAGTGCTTAGCTCGACAGTTTTATCACGCTGTAATTTTGAATTTGTTTGGATAAAAAATAAAGACTTCATACTTAGTCTCCTGTTTAAAATGCACGTTTCATGTAATAAGTGAATCGTGGTTGCACTGATACATTGATTAATTTGAACTAACAACTTTATCGACTAAAACAAATTGCATCCCCTGTTTTTGACCCGTAGTGAAGCTTGTGTCGTTAAAACGTATTTCGTAATCTTGTTTGTATTGATATTAGATTTTTTTGTAAGAATATTTTTTGTATTCATGCCCACATTAATAAATTCTAATGTAAACTTGACTTTTACCCTATTTTTTCACCTTTAAGGTGACATTCTTTCTTCAAGCTAAAACGAAATAAAAATAATATTTAAAGTATGTAAACAAACGACAGAGATATTTTGTAACAATAAAAAGTAAAAATGAATTACTCATTTTTTGAAGGAGGTTAAAAAAGTATATTAGTCATTATTGATTTAGGATTTAAATTAACAATTTTTTATTTTTTTGTCTATATATCTGTTAACGCACATGATTGATGCATGCACAAACATATGAACTAACAACCATAACGTTAACGTCAATACCTTGACGTATAACGATGTACGAAACAGCAATCACCCAAAGCAGTCATCTACAGCTTCTTAATAAGCAATCAGCAAAACAATTCCCTGGAGATAGCTATCTCTATTAGCTCTCCAGGAATAAATAAAGGGGGAATAATAGGGCCCGTATTAATATTATCTCTCGGCGTCCGTGTAAATTAATATGGAACAGAGTAGAACGTCCGAACAATAACTGGATGGAGTGTTAAACTTGACAGTTTTGTTTCGCTAGTAATGATGAGATTGTGTGGATAAGACGGTTTAGGCGCAAATAGGCTCGCTGAAGCAAACCCTGTTCGTAAAACGTCCATTTGCATAAACTACGTGCGAAATTTTGGTGCTGTGAAATTTTATTCAAATTGTAACTGTATTTTGGAGTTATGTACGGTGACAACTATTTTTTGCATGAAGAAGTTTTGAGTGTAAAGGTATGTACGACCTGTTTTGACCTGTGTACCATCACAACTATTTGTCGAAATGTTTCAAAAAGGCTTCCACTAAAATTAATCTCTATAATTGTAGTGTAAGATCTACTCTCGAATATGGGAGTGTAGTTTACCGTCCCCATTTTGAAACACACACACTTCGTATAGAGCGGGTACAAACGAGATTTGTCAGGCACCTTGTGTAGTCTCTAGAAAAAAAGATGACTTACAAAGAGTACCCACATTACTTTAAAACATGAGACTTGGATACTCGGATAGACGTAATCGATCTCACCTTCTTATATAAATTAGTTAATAATCATGTACATTATCGTGTCTTCCCTTCAAGCTTTCGTTCAGAATACCCCACAACATGCCACGAAAGGCATTTTTCTTACATTATCCCTTTACTTTTCTATTCTTATATCTTGTATTACTATTATTATTAATATCGTTTGGTTACTTCATTTTTCTTTATTTCTATGTTCCCTTTGTACCGCTTTTATTATTTTCTGCACTACCCAATGGTTGACTGGTAGATAATGTTTTTAGCATTAGGCTCGCCTTTTGTACTACATTGGTTCAATAAAGAATAAATAAATAAAATAAAAAGCAATTCAACTCTTCGAACTTCGTAAAACAAAATTGAGATCAAACTCTCCAATAAGCGGATTGAAAGTACTTTATAATAAATTTAGTGCATCCACGGACATCGACATCTACTCGTGTAATAGGTCTTTAGTAGCGTTTAGAAAAGCGATAGTTAAGTTGTAATCCTTGTTTATTTCTATTCCCTTTTGTTTTTCTTATTCTAGTAGCTTGAGTGCAATTGTAATACAATTTAAGAGTATAATTAAGTATATACGATTTTAAACCGATATTATCGCGTTATACATACATATATACTATGCTTAGTTTTAATTATTTAACACAAATGTGAAACATGTTTACAAACATGCGATGTTTACCTTTAATTGGTTATAATTTTTTAATTTATATTAAGAGCAAAATTATGCGATAAAAGAGAAATGTCATAAACTTTGGTAAAAAAAACTTCATAAATAAATAAAAATATACATACGTATTATGTTAACTTTTGCAATAAAGATATGGTTGCTGTCTCATTTAAAGGATATCAAGATCTTAGTTTTCAGTAGTACATGGAAGTCCGCCTTAGCATTAAATTCAGAATTCAAATTCGAATATTTTATTTCATTAAGGTAGTTACATGCACTTAATGAACATCAAGGGAACAATGTAAAATCAGTACATTGGCTTTGAGCGCTGTTAACTAAGGTTGACTGGGAGAAAAAAGCCGACAGAAAAAATTATTCAAAATTAGATAAGTTAAATGTTTTCAATATATACAAGAGGAAAGGAAATTAACACACAGCGAATCCACAGCAATCATACGTAAAGCCGTATCCCAAGGTATCCGCTTAATTTGTTGACCGTCTCCCTAATACCGGGGCATAAACATCAAATATCTGAAAGGACGCCTATAAGCCGTAAAATGAGGCTTTAACACCCGTTGTAATTCTTATGTTCGTTAAGTTTAATATAGTTTAACGGACCATTTCAAAGTTTAAGGAATCGATTTGAATACATCAACGTAAGTTATAAGAACCGGTACCTAATTGCATAAATTTTGAGTTTCAAAGCTAAGTCTGGGCTCAAGTCTGGTAACATTTCTGATTTTGCAAATCCTATGTGTACAACAAGAATGAATATATGTATGTATGTATATTCCACTAAGAAGTGATTACGTATTTGTTCCGCTTAATTTTGAAACCTTTGGTCCGTGAGGTCCGTGTGCCCAAATTTTTCAAACAATTTGTCCCACATTTGATCGACGCCGCCGGTGAAAAGAGGCCTGATTCATATATCGCGCAGAGAATTGTCATTGCTATTCATCGCGGAAATCCAGCTAGCGTTTTTAGAACCATGCCGCATGGACACGAACTCCGTTTAGATTGTTTAGATTAGGCTTCTATTATAATTAGTTTTAAGTTTTTCTTTAATATAACTAAAAAAAAGAGGAAAAAAGAATGTATGTTTTTAATCAGAAGGATAGCAATTGAGCGTGCGCGTCCTGGTATTAAATTCTCCCTGTCTTCCATGGAGATCCACATCTAAATTTAAAGAACACTGTAGTCGTAAGTACGTAGCGTTTCTCCTGAGTATTGAGATAACCACCCCGCTCGTAATTGTAGTGGTCAACCGCACCTCTCCAACCAAACGCGAATTGTTTTACGGTGGTTTCGATGATACTTCAAGACAGGAAAAGGTTCTAAAAGTGCGCGGAGATTTTCTGCGGTAACCATTACCATGACTTCCAAATTTTAATTCAGTTGAAAATATTTTTATCCCACGACTGAGAAACAAATTTTTAGAGAGCAGATTAGTTGCACAACAGATCTATGAACTAGTTTAGAGTTCTAGCTTTCTCAAGACCGTTAATCTGTATTCCTTTTGATCGTAAATATGTTAGTGGTTGTTACTTTGAAAGCGACTCTTAATATTTTTGTTAAGTTCGTAGAAAACATTAGTAGAAAGACTTATTTACTTAAATAAATATAAACTTAATGCTTTATTTATTCGAAAGCTTTAATATTCTTTGTACCTTTTATTAAAGTTATACCTTTGTTAATGCATTGTTTTGAACTGTTTGGGTCGTAAGAAGTTTATTAAAATTAAGTTAATTTTATTAAATAACGGGTTCTCATTGTTAACGCTTTTTAATTGCTAACATTTATATTGCGTTGATCGCGGGTTCCCGTTTTATGATAAAATCGTATATTGTTAAGGCAACTTAATGCACCTTACGATATTTATGTAATAAGTTATTATTTATATATATATATAAATAATTAACCTAACAACAACAATGACCAATTTAAATTATTAAAAAAAACTCTATGGTATACCTAAATAGTATACAGGGAACAAGGTCCAAGCAGCATGGTGCCAGGAAAGTAGGCATTTTGCGTTAAATAGCAATTACAATTCTTTGCACGAGATATGAAGGAGCCCTCTTGCAACCAGCAGCATTATTTAAGCGTGATTTCTATTGAGATCTATATATAAATTTAATCCCTTAATGTGTTTTCGTAACCATTAAAACAATATTGAAACATTACCACCAATGGTGACCCATCCAATTCCCGTCCGCGTCTGATGTTGCTTCACTTTATCGATCTACACAAGCCGGGGCAATGCGATCAAAAACTGAACTTTTAGCAATAAATTCTCGTGCAACCTTTCAGATTTCAGCGTAACAGCTAATTTGCGGCGGAAATAGGCGTGGCGGCGGCACTTCCGGCGACGAATTCTGCATAATCTTTACAGTTCGACGCGATGGAACGTTAGTTACATTTTAAAGTTTTCTTACCTATTATGTGTTATATAAAAAGGTGGGAGAACTACAGTTCAACCGGGGAGGTACCACCGCCCTCATAATCCAACGTAAAGCATTAATTGTGTTTCGGTTGAAGAGATGCGGTTGCCGGCTACACTTTGAAGCGAGGTAACATTTTAGTTCTCAGGAGTAGCAACGTATCTACGTTCGAGCTCAAATAGGATTTCAGTCGTGTTTGTGGTTGTACGTGGAT
>DWON01008168.1:0-12328 GCA_018251015.1 Phocides pigmalion okeechobee
GAAGTAAACTTAGGGGTGTTCTTTTATCTCTTGGAACCTTGCGCGTAATTAGGTCTATCTTAGCGACTTCCTACCTTCAATTAATTAGGTGAAGCGCCGGCGAGTGTTATAAGTTAAATTCCTCAACGTTAATTGGGCATCGCGTAGTTCAGTAACAGCACATTACTCCCTTTACCTCGCCTAAGTTAAAGATAAGGACATTTTTAACTTACTTTTACGTTTATCAAAGGAAACTTTCTTTAGGTACTGATGTCTTATATATAGTATATTTTTAATATATATTTATATCCGACTTCAATAAAAATTAGGTTTTGTTTTTGTCGAATAACTACGTCATTTGTGAACCGATTTATTTCTTTTTTATTACGAAGAGTATACTTGCCATGTGGTCCCATTAAAAATTGACTAGAAAATTCCCTGTCTACAGGTGAAAGATTTAAGTTTAAATTATAATTGAATAATGTATCTATGAATATACAGATACAAAATAAAATACATTAGCAAGAAATGACCGTTCCGAGGGTGGTAAACAGAAGGCACAATTTCTTTGATGTTGAAATTTTTAGGTAAAATTGTTTATTTGTAATGAAAGCAGTTGACCCTATGGTACCTCTGCAGCTGATGCATGATTACGAAGTTGATCAAAGCTACCATATAGGTATAATAATATATAATTACTTGAAGTAAAGCGTACACAATCTGTATTTTAAAGAGAGTTCTTCTTAAAAGTTTATCAAATCGCCCTTGGCTGATGTTGATGTAACATTCTACGGCCTATGGAAACAAGAATTGTTTTACGGGGTATTACGAAGACGGCGATAGTACCTTTCCGATAGAAATATAGTTTTACTTTATATTTTTTTAACTTTAATATGAAAAAAAGTATACAATTATTTAACCGAACACTCCAAATGGATATTCTACTAGAAAAAACATGTACTGTACTGTAAGGTCTAGGAGACGGAGAATATATCAAGCAGGTAATTTACCCCAAAGCCGGTAATAAACTGGATAGGATTTTCTTTAACCTAAACTAACATCCTAGACAAATACGTGAGACTGAGTCGGATTAACAAAGCCACTTATCCCGTGGAAACCTTCCCACGTCGAGCCAATGAGAATCAATATAACAAGATACTATATACTTGGGTGCAAAAAATACATCGTAGAGATTTATGTACACGTGCATTTATGTATAAATATAATGAAGATAATGTGCTGTTTATATGCGCTTATATAGGGTAAGTAGTCCATGTTCATAGTAGATATACAAAAATTTTCGTAGGAAATGCTTACTCTTGTTTTGGTTCTACTTTCATTTAATGATCACTTCCTTCTTCATCATTTCATTCTTGTTCATTTTTTATGCCAAAATTTTCTCTACATTAGAATTTTATAACTAATTCTGACGTTTATGCGAAGGGTCATCTGTTGTAAAGAGTATCTAAATCTCTTGATATATAATATCAATTATCCAAGCTTTACGTCCAATCCTAGGATTAAATCATAAATTTGCTTTTAATTTGCTTTCCCTACCTTTTTTGGGTTCAACGTTTCAATTTTCGCTCATTAATCTTGGTTCGGTTAAACGTCGGTGTAGCTTATCCAATTATTTATTTGAGGTGAAATTAAACAGCGGACTGTGGTTAGGCTAGGCTCAAAAATTTAACGAGCAATTTTACATTTTCAGCCATTGCCATTTCGAGCGTATGAATCGTATAGTGGCAATTTTTTATGTAATAAAAGTGGCGAATGGTAATTCAGTTATGTTGAATGAACACCGCAACCCATGGACATTTGTATCCAATTTTATACAGAACAGGAATTTGAATTCGATCGTACTACGTTTTATTGTACCTGAGGGATGAGATTCTTTTTTCTTCTGTAGATAAGATAGTTTACTTCGACATAGTGAATATAGTAATATATTTACCCTTTTACAACTAGAATACACTACACTACACTGCGCCTATAAAGCCAAAACATGTGTAGCGGTAATTCCATCTCATGTAAACCTCAAAAAGTCCTGCCATCTTTGAAATTTTATACTTACATAAATTCGGACACTCGTACAAGCTTGTTCTTCTGTATAGTACCGTAAAACAATTTATAGATTTTCGTTGGAGACCGGTGAATGCCGAGTCCTCTTCTAAATGAGATGATTATGTGAAGGTGGGAGAACCATAGTTCCACCGGGGAAGTACCTCACCACCGTCCTCATAATCTGTCGTAAAGCATTACTTGTGTTTCGGTTTGAACCAAAGCGACCATATTAGTCCTCAGGAGTAGCAACGTATCTACGTTCGAGCTCAGATACGATTTCAGTCGTTTTTGAGGTTAGACTTGGATGTCTATGGGCTGCGACTACTAAACATCAGGTGGTTTGCATAGTCGTTTGCTACTCTTCTTACATAAAACAAATCTTTGTCCCCAGCAAATTAATATTTACCTATAACCCTACATGTTTTCAGTCCCGTTTGAGGTAGGCCATGCATGTTCTGCATCAATGCTTTAATATCAGATGGCATGCACGCTCGTTGGTCAATCTTATAAAACATTTTAACTAAGGTTATTAATCTGTTACCTTTATGTCAGGCATTTTGTATAAGATTATGTCGTTTGTTATTTTCATGAGTGTTTCAATTGATATTGTATTTTGATGAAATAAAAGTTATTCTCGCATTTTTAATAAGCTAAAGTTGGCAGCGATTCATTCTGCCATCGTTATCTGTTTATGAGATCTTAATAACCGTGATATAAATATTGAAAAATGTATTTTTGCTTTCTTATATCCAAGGAATGTTTTTCTTTATAGAAAAATCCAATGCAGCTGATTCCGACATCCGTAGATAAACATTCTCGGGCTGTTGCCCTCAAGAGCTTCCTTTGTGCTTGTATTCTACGAACCTCTGTTTCTTACGACAACCATTTTTATTGTTTCCTCTTTAGTTCAATAATAGTTTCTAAAACATGTTTTTCTTGTTATTTAATTTGTTATATATACATAATTTGCTATGTTGAAATACACTTATTAAATTTTCATTAAATACTGAAAGAAACATTAAAATATACATGTGCATATAGCATGTACAAGGTTATACTATTTTTAAATCATATCTACGTCAAAATGAAGATGACCCGTAAAAAATATTGCCCGTTTTTTCCTTTTTCAGTATTAATGTTTCATGAAATCCATACAAACATTCAGTTGGTTAATCCGCAGCCCTTTTCACATTGATGGAGAACAACACTAACCTTTTTACGGGATTGAAATCACAATAAAAGTGGAGGATTGTGTCGTTCAGAGGCAGCCGGCCGATAGGATATCAAAGTCAACACGCAGAGTGCGCGCGGCTCATTGAGTGCTGTGGAACAAAGGTTGCTCGCATCGACACGGTAAACGCATTGAACCCATTTATGTCATTAATATCAGGGGCCTGATTACTTCCTCTGAAACAAGCTTATTGTAATCTTACTTTGAAATTGTGTATTTTAGAACATAATAATAAAGGATTACAGCTACATATGTAAAGCTATTTATCATGAAATCCGTTATCTTCTTTTTGTTTTATAACAGAAATTATTTCAACTTTTAAGTCACTACTTCATCCATCAATCCATCAGCCTTTGAGTGTCCTCTGCTGGACATAGGCCTTCTCTAGATATCGCCACTCAGACCGGCTCTGTGCCCTCTGCATCCAGCGGGTACCCGCTATCCTTATTAGGTCGTCGGTCCATCTGGTTGGGGGACGCCAGTCGCCAGTCGAGGATCTTTCTGCCCTAGCGGTTGTCCGGTTGTGCCACGTGTATCGTGTATATCTATTACATATATATAACATCGTATTTCATGTATAATATTACAGTATTATAAGATTGTAATGATCCAGACTTTACATCATTTGCATAGTGTACTAAGTGCTCTTAGTTGTATGAATTAATGGCTTAATTACTAATTAAAACGTTTTAATTTGGAAATATGCTGTTATTAAATACGAGTAGATGTTAAATAATCATTGTCAGAGACATTTTTTCCGTTTCTATCAGCCGTTACTTCTTATCACGGCAAATGATTTTTATTTTCAAAAGTAATGATTATGAGAGCTGTAAAGTAACATCATAATGATGGTAATGTTTGAAATTGAGGCTTTTTTCGTAACAAAATGGCATATTTTTAATAATAGCCATCTCTCCTCCAATATAGCGGGCTGAAAGAATATTAGGTAATGTTGGTGCGGTGCCAAAAATGCATTTTCTTATGTTTTAAATCTTGATGCAGGTACTCACCTCATACAAAACTAATATTATAACTTATGTTTTAGCGTGCGTGTGTGCTATACAGGAAAATTAACCAAAATGATGAAAATCTGATTATTGTTGAATTGGTATATGGTAGCTATCCTTATCAGGTCGTCGGTTCACCTTGGGGATGCCCTGTGTTCCTTGCCCAGACGTAGTCGCCGCTCGAGGATCTTCTTGCCTCATTGGTGCCTCATAATCCGCTGTAAAGTAGTTCTTATATTATATATTACGCTTCTACACTTAAAAGAGAGATGACAATTTTTGTCCTTAGAAGTAGCCATATACGATCGTGGATAGGATTTTCGTCATTTTTGAGGATGTTTATGGATATCTATGAGATTCAGTTGCTACTTAACATGCCTGTATGCGCATTTGCTGCTTTTATCAATAAAATAAAAAGCAAAACGTCAAAGAGCATTACTTATCATTTTTTAGTATATATTTACATGAATATACCTAATAATATATATTTATGTATGAATATTTAATTGTTTATAGTTATGTGTATTATATATAATATTAATATGTATTTATATAATATGAGTAAGTGCAAGCTAAATTTGCTTTTCATATGCCCTTATTGGATCCCGGGGAAGCTGGAAGAGATTTCATTTTGAAATTACCAGTCCTTTGTGCTACGTTTTTCTATAACATGTGTTTCTTTTTTGTGTTATATCGTGTACATAAACTTATAAATAAAATAAATAATTAAAAAATGCTTTGTACGATCTATTACAACATCTATAACTTCTATTAAATAGTACTTGTGAGATTAAATAGCTTAGATGTCAAACTAGATTGTGCAAATGCAATTTTAGCTTGTGTTAATGAAGAAAGTGTGATATAGAGATGTAACGAGGTACGACGTGTAAAAGCAATCAAGAGGTCTAAAGAGCTCCGCTAATTAGTTTACGGAGGAGCCAGCGGGCCGCGACGCTTCCTACCTTATATCCACTTAAAATATTTCCACGCCTTGCTCTTATTAAATTATATAAAAAGCAGATTCTCATCCTTTAAGAAATTATTGAATATATTTCGATAAATAAATAAATGTGTTAAAGTCGATACTTTAACACACTTTTTGGAATGGTTTAAATGATCGCAACAAATTCAGCCTATTTTTAATGTAAAGCGTAAATGTGCATTTTCAGATTATATTTTTCTTATTTAAGTAACTATTTTCAACTTACAAAACTGAATTATTTTCTTTCAAATCCAATTTACAGGTGGTGGAATTTAGTTCTATGGGAATCTGTCACCACATTTGATAAATAATGTGTGTGAAGTAACTCTTGTTTTTCGGTTGGAGAAGTACTGTGAATGGCTAACAAGTGAACATTTTAATCTTTTGGTCTTCAAGAGTAGCGATGCATCATTATAGCGATCATACGTACGGCATCAGATAAGCTTCAATCCTGCTTTATATTGTTTTTGGATGACTATAGGGTACAGCAAATACCTAATATAAAACTTCTTGCACGCTCGTTTGCAATTCTCCTTGCAAAAATATAGTCGATTTATAAATGATTTTTGTCTTCTACAAAAGACTTATTGTCGGGTAGTCAAATAATTTCTTCTAACATATTATGTAGCTTCTTAATACCATGGTTATACTGTATTGCACGTAGAGGTGTAGAAACGAAATTTATTAAATCCTAAGGTGTTGTAGCCTCGAGCGATCGACGCCAGGCATTACGGACTGCAATAAACGCGAATGTATTGCCGGGAACTACGGAGCCGTGAGCGCCCGTATCATTTCACAGCAGTGTGCTGTTAAAAGTGGCACGCGGCTATCTAGCCACGTTACGCGCCAGATAAAAGTGCAATAACTTCTTGTACGAGCTTTATGGGCGTGTGTATTAACAAAGTGAAACTCAAGCTTTTATCTCGTTTTTTTTATGTGAGAAGAGTAACAAACGAGAATGCAAACTGCCTCATGTTAAGTAGTCGCAGCTCATAGACATCCACGTACAGCCACAAACACGACCGAAATCCTATCTGAGCTCGAACTTGGATACGTTGCTATCCATGAGGACTAAGATGATCGCCTCGCTTCAAAGTATAGCCGGCAATCGCACCTCTCCAACCGAAACACAAGAAATGCTTTACGGCGTATACTGAGGGCAGTATTATCTTGTTGGTTGTTTGATACAATACATTCTAGGCATGTCTTTGGAGTAAGACCGTTTCTTATGACGTGACGACAAACAGCACGACACACAATTATACAGTCATGCCCCCTTTTGCTACGCTCCTGCTCTTTAATTACATTTTATTTATATTTTTGCAAATACAATAAAATCAAATGTATTTCAAATTAAAATTTAATGAATGAAACATTTTTTAATAATTTTCTTCCATAGTTATTGTAATTTTAATAAAAATTGTTTAATTGATCTCAAGTTTCGATGTTTTACACCTGCTGGACTGCCGGGTATGTGTTCATTGACGCCGGTGGACATCTTTAACCAATAGGATACAAGTGTCAATAGAACAAAATTATCACCTGAAGATGCATTACTTTTGCTTAAGACTGAGAAGGTTGCCTTATGTGTAAGGAGATCAGCAACCACACCATTTCACCGAAAATTTACTGTACAATATGTATGGTTATAGCATGAACGCCCGGCGGCTAAATCGTAAAGGTACAGGTACCAGAAATAAAGCCGAATGTACCTACTATACAGTGTATCCCCGAGCAATTACGCTCCCGGCCGCGCTTATTGTATTAACAGCTAATTTGCCTCTGATAACGCTTCCATCTAATAATAATTCAATTGATTGTACATTTTTAGAGTGCCCATTTGGAAAAGGTAACATTGTTACGTCATCGTTTTAGCGTAAGTGTGAATAAGTCGATGTCTATTTGAGTAGGCATATTTTGGACTTTTTATGTGAAAAGAGTAGCGAACGAGCATGCAAACCACCTGACAATAAGTAGCCCATAGACATTCACGTACAACTACAACCATAATTGAAATTCTATCTGAGCTCGAATGTAAATACGTTGCTACTTCTTAGAACTAAGATGGTCCCCTCGCTTCAAAGTGTAGCCGACAACCGCACCGCTCCAACCGAAAGAGAAGTAACGACGGATTATGAGGGTGGCGGTGGTATCTCCCCGGTTGAACTATCTTTGTGTGTAAATTACTTCACAATAATATCATAAAGTGAAAGTAGGTAGATAATTGGTATTAAGGACGTAGGCTCAGTGCCGCAGGGAATCCGGGATAAGCCCCTAATTTTATGGTGGTCGCGATTTACGTGGTGGACCGTCCGATAAAATTTTACTTCTATAAATATAGGGGTCAACTGAAATAACTTTTATAGTTAATCGCTGGTATAAATTGCTGCGGATAGACCTGTCTCAGCCGGAGAACCATTGTCTACTCTCAAATGAAATATTTCTATGTTACTGTAAATTATTTTGCGTATTATGTGGTTATATATTTCAATACAATAAATTATACACTTTCTACACTCACAGCTATATATTAGGGTACCATGGGCGCCGTGGATCTATTAAATTGAGTCCCTAAACTCAGAAAAGAAATCTAAATTTATCTATCTAATCTAATCTAGGTAGACACCTGAACTTATCCGGGAATTGAACCCGAAACCAACTGCATGTCAGATTAATATAGTATCCGCTGTACCACGTGGGTAAACAGTATCTAATTTAACACATTCTAAGTTAATTCTACACATTTTTCTTAAATTAAAACATTCTCATTTAAGAAAAATATGTAGGAGTAGAGATTAAGATAGCTTTTGCACAAGCATCGATTGCCATTGTACATGAGATTTGTATAAGTATTTCATCAAAATTTCCATCGCCTTTGCCGAGAATACCAAGGTGCTGTAAAGGAATACAGGTGTTTGTTAGAGAATCAGGCATTATTTACACGCCAACGGAGCATCGTCCCACGATAAGGTATGCGAGTGCCAATATCTCTAATCTTATCCAATCGTGTGAATTGCCTGGTGTTAGTATTATTTGTTGTTTTCCATAAGGACGTAAGGTAGGTGTATAGTTAGAGTTATAATATGGTGATTGAAAAAATAGTTAATTAAATTATATTATATATTTATGTCAAATGGATATAAGTGCTAAGTATTAGGTATTAAAAAAATAAAAAAACAGTGCGTTAGAACATATGTGACGACCGAAACAGCTGTCTATTTCAATTAAATAAATTAACATTTTGAATTATCTGGAAACAACTTTATAAATGAATTCATCGCAAGTATCCATTAATATATTTGTTTTGAGAGGTAAATTAAAATAAATTGTATGGTGGTTATGTAAGAAAAAATAAATAAAGTCTACAACGATATTGCCTTTCAAAACGAAATTCGCCGTTGCGCAAGTGTGGTATAATTCTCACTTATTTTTATTAAACTTTAAATAATTAAATTGTTATATAAACCAAGTGCACTTGCATTAAAATATATTAACTTAATATCAGTCATATATGAGATCCAAGTAAAGATAAGTAAAAGTTTATTCACCGTGAAATTGTATGTTTTTTATCATATAAATTTATGAAACCTCGTATAAGTTGTTATCCTTTCATATTTATATGCAAAGGAGAAACAACATTGTTATACAGGATTTTCATAAAATCTCAAAGCATTTTTGCGATCCCGGCGGGTCCAGAGGAGGTTTGCCCCAAAGTTATAAGGAATCACGAGCTCACTCTCCCGGAGAAGAATCGATACGTGACCAGATAACGTAAGCCGAATGGAATCTAAGTTCTCAGGAATACGCATTTCACTTTATACTAGTTCGCGAATTCGCGTTACTCTTGCCATAGATTTACATCGTACTATATGCCGTCAAGCAGAAACCTTATGGACACTAGTTAGGTTCAAGAGAATTGTAATAAAATCAAAAGACATTTTAATTACAATAATGAAAATCTTAAAACTAATTATAACTAAAGCCTAACCTAAACAATCTAAAGGGAGTCCCTGTGTATGGTGCCAAAAACGCTACTCATTCTCTTATCAATGTGATGGCGTCGATCAAATGTGGGACTAACCAAATAAATATAACTACATATTTTAACACCACTAAAGTAGCAAATTAACATACAGTGTTACTCGTACATAAACTTATGTAATCAATCTCCAAAAGGATTGATATTCTACTTGAGGTATGTTTTTTCATTACCACACTGTCCAAAGTAAAACAAAGCTATTTTAAGGTGGTAAGCATAATATTTTGTGGCGGTGATATCTCAAGACTGCAACAACTCAGGAACCCACTTCCTGCAAAATAAATTATTTTATTGAATACATTAAGTATCACTAAATATAAGAAAAGGGATCAATTTAGTCAATTATGGCCCTCGTTTTTTACTTACTACGCCATATTCAAGAGAGAATGGTGAATAATAAAATAGTTATTTATCCTGTAGTCTTGTTGGATAAATGCTTAGGTACTATTTCGAAGTAAGCAATTCACGTGTGGATTACTTGAACTTCAACTCAATTCAGACGAATTGTCTACACTTGAATAAACGAGACTTTAATTCGTCAAGTAAATTATGTTTGACGTAAATACGTGCTTTTCTCTGTCAATTTGGATGACAATTGACAATTGAACTGTTTTCAGAGAATATTGTTAAAGTCTGTTTGTTTCTGTTTCGGTTTTATTCTCTTAGTCCTGTGCGATATTCTGTGATACCTATACCTGACTCGAGATATCTTAGTGATCACATTTCTGTCTAGGTAGCTTTGCAATGGCTGTACAGATGTATCGGTTCTTTTCCTATTCTCTTTTCTAACTTAAATGAGCTCCATTGCTTGGGATATTCAGTTGAATTGCAAATGTAATGCTTTTCTAGCGTTATTTTAAACATTCAGGGTCTTAATTCTCATAGATAATGTTACCTCCTTTATTGCTTTGAACAACTTTTGTATTATATTTTTGTATATAAAAATTAATGTAAACATACATAATATTTATTAACATATATCAGTGCCCTTGTATTCAGTCTAACGAAAACGGGTTCAACGGCTTTTATGACATTGTATTAAGATAAATTTTTTTCTTTAAATTTTGTCTAATTGTTAGGTATGTACTTAGGTAGGTGTTACAAAAAAGTATTTACACAAATAACCAGAATAATATAGATAATAAAACAACAATTTAACTCAATTACGACGTAATGTTAATCCCCGATAAACTAAACAATATGATGCTGACTTAATTGGCGATAGGGTTAATGACATGGTACCAAATTTATTCCGTTCAGCGGAGTGCTCAGTGTGGTATTTGTGAGGTTTTAAATGAAATCTGCATTGCATTATAAGAACCTTGATATACCTACATAAATACTTATCTCGAGCTAAGTGGGGTCGATTAACTAGATTTGTTGCAGAACAATGAAGATAAGAAAAATCTTGATTTTTAATTAAGATAAAAAAAATGTGGAATTTCGAGCAATGATCCTACATAATCATTTAATTTCATCTTGTCACGAACACAGTAATTGACGGTGATGATTTCATTATATTAACCAACGTTGGGTGCGGGCAGAGTTAGATGGGTGACCGCCAGTAGCAATTATTAGTTCTTTCAAAGAGACGTTAAGAAGTCGGTCGGCAGTCGTTTCTGTTAGGGGCCTTATAAGTCGTTCGTAAGCATTCGACAGATGCGTTGCCTACTCATCGGTACATCCACTAATCCGCATTGGAACAGTATATTGGAGTATACCATAGCATGACTATAGGTATATCCGTTCGTGTATAATGTAATTAACTGTAGTTCAGTAGGGAAAAATCTACATCCAGGAGTGGAATATAAAAATGTTAGCAGATACTTGAGTTGTAAATGATAATATAGTCATATTTTCATCTGGAGTTATTCAAAACTTTAGTATCCATAACTTGTTGGTATATCCGCTATTCGATTCAACGTTTTGACATGAAATGATAAATCGAAACAGAACCTATGTTACCAACCAATAACAACAGCCATAAGCCGAAGCGAAAGCGATAGCCGTCGAAGGCAATCCGTCATAGAAGACTTATTGGAATCCACTATCAGCGCACATCGACCGCACTTTGTTCCCGTCCGAGTGCCGTTGTATCAGAGAGTATTGCGGGCTGAACGACACAAAGGGAACGAGATAAACTGTGTACATCCTCGCATACATGCCACGCGTGACGCCATAGCCGGACGACGTGTCCGGGAAACAGTGTCCGGATGACGTTCGCGGGTTCGTATATCATATGAGAGTATTGCCGGTCGCTGTCGCTGGATCAACCATCTAAGAAAACTTTCAATGCCTTATTCGTATAAAATATGTTTTGTTTCACGTTATTTGTTAAATGGTTTAGTTATAATTCGACCATGGAAGGACCGTGGGCACTCTTGTATTCTGCTGAAGCAATTCTTATGTTTCAGTTAGAGAGGTTACATATATCGTAAATTTACAATTATTTGCATTATAAATTCACATTTATAAGCAGAACTAACAAACGCTCTTTTCCTACTTTTTTTCACATAACAATAATGAAAGTTTTAACAGTGCAAATATACATATATTTCAATTTAAAAAAAAGGAATGTTTTATACAAAATAATTTAATTAAAATATGTTTTTAATACATCTAGTTTTATTTAACATTCATCACATATTTAACATTTAATTCATACTTAATGGAATTTGGACTTTGATGTCGACTTTCCAAAAATACAGTCTAATTCATTTCTTGTTATCTAATTACTTCGATATTTTTATGTAATAGAAGTAGCAAACCTGCTTGTATGGTAATAAGCGTTCGTTCCCTGTCATAGGTATCTCTAATAAACACTATACACTTTACAGATGTTACATGTTAGTTTAACATGGAGTGCCCAGAAAAGTGAATCCACCTTACCTTTTAAAAGTGGTAGTGCCGTCAGAGCTCGCCCGGGGAGGCACCACCGCCACCCTTATCACCCGCCGTAAAGCAACATGTTCTTCATGTATTGTGTTTCGGTTGGGGAGGTGTGCTTGCCGGATACACATTATTGG
>DWON01008169.1:0-12327 GCA_018251015.1 Phocides pigmalion okeechobee
GAGCCCGCCGGGGGCGGTCCCCCCGCCCCCCTCATACCCCGCCGTAAAGCAACATGTTCTTCATGTATTGTGTTTCGCTTGGGGAGGTGTGGTTGCCGGATACACATTATAGGAGGCGACCATCTCAGTCCTCAAGAGTAGGAACGCATCCATCTTTAAATAGATCTTTTGTTCTATTTGAGATTGGACGTGGTTGTCAATGGGCTACAGTGACCACTTTACATCAGATGGCCTGCATGCCCGTTTGTTTCTCTTTCATAATAAAAAAAATAGATTTAGAATCTAGTCCGGGAAGGAACTACCGCTACTCCCATTTTCTAGCTTGAAGCGTTGCGTTTAGGTAGAAAGGTGTGGTTGCCGGCTTAATTGCAAATAAAGCGATCTTTAGTCCTATCGACATACAAGAGAAATCAAGAATTTATACGGTTCTTTCGGGGAGGTACCACCGCTATACCCATTTCTAGCTTGAAGCGTTGTTTACGTCGAAAGCTCTTGTTTCTAACTTTCTTAGAAATGAGGCGACCATTTTAGTTCTCAGGAATAGCAACGCATCTGTTATCGATTTCAAGTTCGACTCTTGTTCTTAATGCAATTAGTTACAATGAACACTTACAATGAGGTAGGTTGCACGTTCGTTGACTGCTTCCATTTCTTATGAAAAATTATATTAGTAACATTTTTGATTTGTAATTTTTATTTCTTAAAATTGTTCTAGATTCTAGTGTCATTTTTATGGAATCAAAATTAGGTATGTAGGAAAGTAGCAGAATTTGTAAAAGTAGTAGAATATGTACAGAATTATAGTAATCGGTGGGGGGGGGCAGGTACTATCACCGTACATACAAGCGACACGCACATTTAAATGTAAATAAAAATATTCTTATCTTGAATACGTAGTAGGTTTATTAAGTTTTAAAGAATTCCATGTAATTTTAAGGTATTTTTTAATCACACAATGAAAATTTAAACCAGAGACAACCTAAAAAAAAATATTTATATAATTGTCTAAACAATATAAATACGCAAGGTCATCATGAAAAGAATGCAAGACAAAAACGTAGTACAACAATGTTTTAACAGATGTCGTTGTACACATTTAAAGTTACGATTTACCGAATGACAAGTACCTATTCATAATAAAAAATGTGGAAATATGTTCATCCACTGATTATATCAGGAGTGTTATTGATTTCAGAATCTGTGTCAAGAGTCTTGACATCAACGTTGGTTAATTATAATGAATATTGCCGTATCGTATTATATTCATTCATTCTGTAAACAGATAAACCTGGACTTATTGGCGAGAAGATTTGACCTAGATAGCGTAAGTTGCTAGGCTATTGACAAGAGGTTCAAATGGAAAATTTCTAGGTTATATGCTTTACAATACTTAAAAGAAGAAATATTTTATTTCATTATTAAGAATTTAAAATGATGAAAATCTTAAGACTAATTATAATGAAAACCTAACCTAAACAATTTAAAGAGAGTCCGTGTCCATGGCATGTTCCAAGAATACTAGCTGCATTCCCGCGTTGAATAGCAATCGCAATTCTCTGCGCGACATATGAACCAGCCCTCTTGTTGTTGTGGATGCGTTGCTGCCTCCGAAAATTGCACAGAACAAGATATAAGTTCTATTTTAAGTGTAAACATATTACCTTTTTATTTATAGTATATTTCCAATTTGGTTTTGCTTTCTTACTTTATCGGTAATCGATAAAGTAAAGATTAAAATAGTTACTTGCTTCTTTATACGCTGAGTTGCTGATGTAAAATTTGACTTTTACGTAGAAAATTTTAATGTTATTTAACAGGATAATCCTGAAATAAACATTAAACGCTGGGTCACACTTAAGACTAAAGGCCTCAAGATGTTAATACGAATTGTAATTCCACGACCTCTGGATAATCCGACTAAATCTAGAGATGTACGCAATTCTTCCATATTCTTGAGAGTTCGAGCTTCATTAATATGTATGAGGTGTCAGCAGGACTGCGTGGTAATGCCAAGTCTCGGTGCAATATTATGAGTGACCCTTGTCAGCAAAGTGGACCTTCAGAGGATAGATGGCGCTGTGCACTGTTTTGCGCATCAGATTTGAACCCAACATAAATCTGGACCCTCATACGTCTCTCGAGATGTGGTTAGGAAAGGCGTGAATCTTATTAATATGTATGAGATAGAGGTAAAAGACAAAGATGCGGTCAACGGGTAACGAGCGAATATTTTCGGTGACAACATATTTAAGGAGACCCTTTTGCCCATACATCATTAGGAGAAAGTCTGTTTTTTACCTTGTGGTGTTATAGGTGATGCCTATTTTGAAGGATTTGGTCGGTACATTTTACTATATAATTGGTACTCATGGTTAAAGCTTCTATATTGCCGATATTTTCGGTTAGTTTAGCAGTGACTACGAGCCATGCAATAATATCGGCAATTTAAAATAGTTAATCCCGTACACATAATGCATAAATCTGCAATGAGATTTGTTTAAAATGATATGGGAGTACCATTTGTAGTATTAACCGATGGCCTGATGCGGCCATTTTCACTTCAATCTTTGTATTTCTTTATGAAAGATAGGTGAATGGGTTTCATATAAGAATATAGATACATCTTAACGTTTATCAGTTGACTGGTCATCGAATTTCACATGGCTCTGTGTGTTGTCCCCAAATATCATTTTTCAATTAATTATTTATTTGATAGGAAATGTCTCATTTGAAGTAGCTTTTATCTTTAACTTCTTCAATACACTACTAAGTAGTTTAAAGTTGATATGATGAAAATAAAAACACGAGGGTTGTGCCTGACAAATTAGCAGGAGGTATTTACGTTTATATGAAGGAAATTCTCAAGGATTTCCTTTACCAATCGGGTTAGTGACCTTTCAGTTAACAAGGGTGATTGGCCATAGCGTCATGTAAATCGAAAATGTCGGCGATAAAGTTCTTTGACCTGATATAAATAGCAGGTCGGTACGATATGGTTTTACATAATATCAACCGCTATCTATCTCAGTATTTATAATTTATAAATACTGATATATTTATATGTGTTAAGGAAAATACGTCGGAAATTCCGATAAATAGTAAAACAGAATCGTAGCGAAGCGAAAGTCTCAATATTTCAGGGAATCGGGAAGATATAAACATCCTGTACTGGAATGCTTTTACATGAATAACGTAATCATAGGTAGGTATACTAAATGCTTAATGTATGACCGTTTAACCAAACGCATTGGTCAGACGGAAGAGCCGACGAATGCGACCAGAGTGCCCCTTTGTTTTAATACAGGAGAACGTCGCTAGACGTTTACGTAGTCGCGTCGTAGACGACATGGCGCGAATGTATCGCATCTGTATATTATGTACGCAAATAATAAACTGTCCATCCATCGCAAATAATATCTGTCCATCATGATATAGTTGTTGTTGAAAATAACATCCGAAGAAAGTTTACTTAATGGGATAGTAATTGTGTTCATAAATTTATTCACATAATTTCAAAATCCTCTTAACCTATTGGGACAAAAATACAAACTAGACTGGTAAAAAATGAATAAAATGTTTTATTCAAATTAAAATCTTCACATAATTCTTCAGTAAACACGTTTTGAAAAATAGCAAGTCAATTAATTATTCTACATTCAATGTTTAATGTGATAGAATTACAATCTGTATCAATATTTGTATTTAGTACTAATAATCCCGCATCTACCCATATAGAATATATTGGACTAAACTGATTCTCGGTACTCTCATATTTCACATACATAAATAAAAACATTTAATTACCACATATATCTCCTGGCAGTATCTAATGTACTACTAAATAACAATGTATGGGCAACAACAGTCATAATTAAGAATTAATTATTATAACAATGAAGTTATCAACTTGAACTTGTTAGTGCTTTGCTATTAATAATACACATCTATTAAATGTTTCGCGAGAAAACAGGACTAAGTTGGAATAACTTTACGTTATGAAATAGGTATGAAATATGCTACAGGCTTAATTGAATGAGTTTGTTCCTTCGGGACTGTCTTCCTTGTAAACTAAATTTTATAACTGACGATAAAAGAGTCTTGAAGGTGGTAAAGATCTTTAATGGACCTCTGCAGAGGCACTATAGTCTCTATTTTTGTTTTACTGCTTTAGCGCTGCTGTGTATCGTATGTAGATCTGTACTACAGAAGTGTTGCGATGATGTTTTTCTTTTACTTCTAATGAAACTAAAATTTAACTAAAATTAAAATAAAACTAAAATTCAATTGAAAACGTTTCAAAGATCAAAAGTTAACGAAAACAATAGAAAATTACCACTTAGTTTAGTTATCTATCACAATTCAACATATACGGTACATTATAACGTGAGATATAATCCTTGGTGTTAATTAGTGATACTTTTACATACAACATTACATACAACTCTATCGTCAACCCACTACTGACCCTTTGCTGGGGTATGGGCCTTCGCTCAAAATGAGAAGCATTTGGCCAAGTGTTAATAGGTAAACGTTCTTAAAATTAGAATTATATGGAAAACCTAAATCATGCAGATTCTTTTACATTGTTTACTTCTGCGTTAAAGCAACTGATAGTTAAGTTTTAACATATACATGAGTTCGAAAATCAGAGATTTATCACACGGAATCGAAAGTCCCCCAGTATGAGAAGTCGAAATCATATCCATTAGGGTATCACTGCTTTTACTTTTGGTAAAGTCTTAATTAACAATAACTCGTGAATCGTATCGTAGTCGTTGGGACCAAAGAATCATCTTTAATATTTTACCTCTCTTCATATCGCTGATAAGTGTTTTCGTTATTGTCTCGTAATTTATTACTGCTATCTAAATCTATTACACATAATGTATTCGTTAACAAGCAGTATAAATCTATCCAAATCATTGATTGTAGTGAGTCATTTTGATAATACCATTTTTATGAATAACATTATCAATTTATATAACTACTTGATCACGAAATGGCAAAGTCGTTTTTGTTTATCCAAGTGTTAATACAAGGTATGCTAATATTTGCTACTAAAGAGTGGTTTCACCTGTGGTTTCACTAATATAGTCTAGAACATCTCGATTGTATACCACTGGAGTGAGTAAGACTGCGTACAGAGTATGGACCTTACTACCAAAGAAAGCGTTGAGCAAAAAGTGTAACAAAAAATGCTTTCTGATGCGTATGAGCGTTGCACCTCGGCGCGCAACAACCGAATATCAGTCTTATGTTAAAGAAAATAAAGATGTATTTAGTATTATAATGCTTTGTAAAATAATGATACAACTTAGTGGCAATGTGCTCTATAATCTTTTAAGCAGATTTGCAGAGTTTAAATAGCCGTATGCGTTTATCCGCGGTATCGCAAAATGTTTAGCGGAGCGGTGAGACGTAATAGATTGAAGGTTTAGCTCAGTTATTTTTAACACCACTTTTAATAGTTTTTACATATCATCATATATATATTCCTTGTGTGCGTGTGTATGTCACTAAACTCCTCTTAAACGACTGAACCGATTTTGACGAATTTTTTTGTGTGTGTTCTAGTGGATTTGAGAATGGTTGAGATACATAATAATAATAGAAGGGTCTACACCCTTAATCTGTTAAATATATGTAAGGCAAAGTAATTTTAGTTCTCAAGAGTAGCAACGTATCTACGTTCGAGCTCAGATCGGATTTCACTGGTATTTGTGGTTGTACCCGGCTGTCTATTGGTTGCGACAACTTAACAGTTGGTTTACATGCTCTTTTGCTACTTTTTACACATAAATAAATGTATGAAAGTACTGCGGTGGTACCACTTCAATCGAATCGTAATTTTTACAACTTTGCAAACTAGTTTATAATATGATTAACATTTCACTCAGAAGTAATATTTTTGATTTTTGCTGATGCTAATATAATAAATAATTGTTTGTCGTCTGTTAAGAGAATAAGCATGGCATCTGCAGATGCCGAGCTCTCACAAGATCCGCTCATTTTTGCTACATTCCGCTGGAAGACAACTTTGTTTCACAAGGAATGTCTAAATTAATTTACTTGCTAGTTTAATCGTGAAGTGTTTCGAATTATTGTCGTCTTTTAAAATAAACGTTTGAAAATACTTAATTTCTTTATGAAAATACTGTCTTTTCAAGTCTTATCACATCTATAAATTGATTGAATATATAGTTTTATTACTTGTATCTATATGTAAGTGTGTAAATATTTTAGTGTTTTAGTATTTACTTATTAGTATTATAGTACTTATTAGTATTTAGTATTTACTTAAATTATTTTTTTCTGTATCATAATTATTGGTTTGAGGTTTAATTTGTTAGGTATTTTTATTATTGTTTTAAAGACAGCTGTCAACAATCAGATAGACGAGTCAGTTAGTATCCTAATACTTAAATTAAAGGGGTAAAAATTCCAAAATTCCTATTTGAAATATAAAACCATAATGATTACTAAGTTTTATGTTTATGATATTTAGATTTAAAAAATCAGTTTTTCTAGCTGAAAACACAAAAAACTCAAATTGAAAACTTTTCTATTTTGTTATGTAGCTTAACTTAAGCAGGTAAATCATATTTTGTGTAACATACTAAACAAAGATATACATATTCTTTTTTCATTTGTGTGAAAATACCTTGAATGGGATACGGATTCTCTTTTCAATTTTAAGATCCGAGAGTGAGTCTCCACTCTGAACTTTTCAATCGGAACACTTTACGCAAGTTTATCCTTTGAGTCGGTTCCCTGTTTTGGTAACCAAATTGAGTGAATAACAGACTATGTGGAAACAAAGCTTTGACCCATAGAGCTGTTTATACAGTTTTCTGGGGAAATTGTAAATAGTGCATAATCACTGTTTCGTGCAAATACACTTTTGTGGGTTTTCGGAACTTTTGAATTTTTAAGTCACTCAATATGCATGAATTTACTCTTTAGGTTTGTTATTAGGTAATATTTTAACTTGAAATTGTAGCAAATGAGCGTGCAGACCACGTGATGTTATTTGGTCTCTACAGCCAATGGACATACACGTCCAACCTCAAACAGGACTAAAGTCCTACCTGACGTCGTGCATAGATGCTAGTCTTGAGGACTGAGATGGTCATTCACTTGTAAACTAACCGAAACGCAAGTGATGCTTTTTGGCAGATTATGAGGATAACGGTGAAACCTTCTCAGTCGAACTGCAGTTCTACCACCTTACAATTTAAAATCCTACTTTTATCTATAAAATATTACCTGTAACCGTATACGTAATTATTTTATGATATTTTTTTGGAAGTTGATTCAATTTTGTTATATTTTAAAGGTCTCCTCAATTCCCAGTAGTTGACATATTCGGTTTTGTTATATGTTTAAAGGTATTTTCAGTTCCTAATTAGCCGGTGTATTGTTGTCAATATGCCAAAATAAACCATTAATAAACAGTTTTAAGAACAGTTACAACAGTCACAAGTAACGGTTTGTCGATTACGTAGATATTGTAAATGCAGACAAAAGAATTGAAGCGATTATTTTAGCTTAACAATTGTGTAAACTTACTGTAGAGGCGTTATGTGGGCGATTAGATAGAAATTACAGCTTAGGCGCTTCTCACACTGTTTCTCATTTTTATCACGCGATAGTGCGCGGGACGACGGAGCTACGCTGTAATCGTGCGTGCCGCTCTCCCGCGCAAACAAGCGTTGTCAATCTCTTGTACCGCGCGTGTTATTCACATTAAGGTAGATCGACGCTATAGTGCAAGAAACGATGTAGCCATTCCATTGTCGGACGTACTGTTCGCCCGCGCAAAGAAGCGTTGTCAGTGTATTGTATCACGCGTGTTATTTACACTAACGTATGTAGATCAACGCTATAGTGCATGAGACGACGAAGCCACGCTATAGTCGCGTGTTGCTCGCCCGCGCGGTGAGGTGTTGTCAGTGTGTTGTATTACGCGTGTTGTCCATACAAAGACGTGGAACGAGGGAGTCATAGTCGCGTGCGTCGTTCTTCCGCGCGGAGTAGCGTTTTTAAAATGTTTTATCAAACGTGTTATCTATTTATGTAAACTGAGACCCCTGCGACAGCGCACGATACAATTGAGCTACGCCAAAGTCGCGCGCGTCGTTCTCACGCGCGGCAAGGCGTTGTCAATGTGTTGTATCAAGCGTGTTAACTTTATATATTTACTGAGATCCATGCGACAGTTCGACTGAACTACGCCAGAGTCGCACGCGCCGTTCTTCCGCGCGTTAATGTGTTGTCAGTACCCAACGTGTAATCTGTACTATACTAAGCTGTCTCGCGTACCGTCGTATTACGACGATAATGTGAGAACAGCCTTAGAGTGATGATGGCCAAATGCATATTATTATATTATCAGGAGTCATCGAACCGGTCAATCACCTCATTTATGCAAGGTCGTTTGTGCATATTTATGTATTAATGTTCTTATAAGATATTCGGACACGAACAATGACTGTTAATGACATCGCATGATAAGCGATAATAAATTGGTAACTTTTCGTCTGGGAAGATATAATGAGATTTATGATTGACTCTCTCGTTGTTGCAGCGTAAAATTTCATTAATATATTTTTTTCATGAAATATTATTCCAGATCGAATGATGCAATGCAGATATAAAACGGTTGCTTTATAATATAATTATAAATTAAGGAAACAAAGTATGTTTGTTTTAGGCTTTTCCAACTCGAATTAAATTTCGATAAAATTTTGATTATTGATAATAATGTATCATGTTTCAATATTCAGATGAAACCCCGTTCTGTTAATTATTTAAATACATCTTAAATCAGTTTTTACATAAAGAAATTAATGAATTTATAACTATATCAAACATACTTTTCTAAAACTATGTTACGTTTCTACGACTAGACAGTACGTCATATCATATACATATTTTAAACAATTAACACGAGAATCGAGTATTTTATCGGTTTTAATTAATAATTAACTCTTTGTATGTTCAAAGTCTTTGATAGGATTAGCTGAATGGGTACCACTTAAAAACAAAAAGCGAAACACCCAGACTCAAACAGAAACCTAAATTCAACATTCAGATGTTAGTAGCCTATGCTGTTGATAGCTTGTTGGTAACTATTTCAATTATGCCTGGCCGAGATTTGGAGCCATGCACCCTCGGCGTGACAGATCAATGGTATAATAAACTGGTCGTTGATTTGTATAAAATTAGCACTAGATTAATCTTCTTTTTTATGTGTGAAGAGTAGCAAACGAACATTCAAACCACCTGATATTTAGTAGTCGCAACCCATAGACATCCACGTACAACCACAAACACGACTGAAATCCTCTCTAAACTCGAACGTGGATACGTTGCTACTCGTGAGGACTAAAATGGTCGCCTCGCTTAAAGTGCAGCTGGCAAGCGCACCTCTCCAACCGAAACATAAGTAGGTAACGCTTTACGGCGGATTATGAGGACAGCGGTGGTACTTCCCCGATCGAAATATAGTTCTCCCACCTTTAAATGGTGATGTTTCTTACCAGAATCAATAAACACGATGATGAAATTCCCACATGAATTTCCTTAATACAATATTCAAACAGTCTGCTTCGATCTATCTCCGTGAAGTCCTTCGAGAGAATAATTTGGGAGGAAATAATGAAATGGTACAAGTTTCGTGGTAATGTTTTATTCAACACGCTTGTCCCGTTTTGTTTCTGCTTGTATTTTATATTTGTTACGTAATATTCTTGTATCTGTTGTAATAATTGAGGCTTATTACAGAAACAAGTAATGCCAATAAGTAAGTATAAGTTGTACCTAGGTTATTAAAGTTACAAAATATAGAACTGTGAATTGAATATTATAAAATGGACATTTTTAATGCAACATTCAAACAACTTCTTCGTCGATTTATCAAGATTTTTTTAAGAGAGTAATTTGGAAAGACATTGAAATGGTACAAGATTCGTGCTCACGTTTCATACAACATGATTTTTCCGTTTTGTTTCTGCTTGTATTGTATAGTTATATTTTATACCTGGTATTTTAAGTAATAACAGTGAAGAATTATGAACAGATTATAAATGTACATAGTTTTAACGCAATATTCAGAAGAACTAATATGGAAGGAAATAATGAAATGGTAAATTTTACGCAATGCGCTTAATATAATAATATTTATGTAAATTATAAGATACGGTTAAAATGAGACAAAATTAGATTAATTTGAATTTTGAATATAAGATTTTTCTATTACAATACAAAATAAATATGCCTTATATACACAAAATGAAGTAGGTGCATGGAACCTACTTTATTTAAATATTTTTTAGTTTATATAGACCACGTAGCAACCAACTTATGTTAACTTATTGTATTATGATATTTCCATATAGAAATTAAATTATTTTATTGTTCAAAATAGAGCCAGTTGGAGGAAAAATTCGGTTTTCTTATACCTTCAAAGCTACCGACCTCTCGTTTCTCTCTATTTGCGATCCGTCTGTACAGAGGTCATTTAGAGTAAAACGGAACGCCATTGTTTATTTTTTAAACGTAAAACAAACATTAGTCTTTTGTTTGAACAACCTTCCCGCGGTCGGCTATTCATTAACTGTGGAAGACGAGTGAAATGCGGTTTGAAGGTATTTACACATGAGAGGTAGTAAACCATAAATAAAATTATCTCATGTAGTCATTACATATATTTAGATTTATTTTCAAATTTAGTTTATAAACAAACTAATCCCAAATAGTATTGAAGGCCTATCTGAAAGCCGACTCAGGCGCATTGATATTTGAAGACTAAATTTAAATTACCCACTTGTGTTGTTACACAAGTGGGTAATTTAAATATTTAATATAATTCCTATGTGGCAGACAGACAGTACCTACCTACCTACGTTTGCCTTGCTACCTTGCTACCACTGCGATTGCTACCAATCTTGCATGTGGAATCGAACTTTGTTTTTATCACCTTTAAACGACTCAATGAACTAAAAATTTGTTTAGTTTCGTTTGTAGATGATTTTAAAAATTATTTGTAAAATAATAATATCAGGTATTTTTTACCTGGTCGACTTTAATTAAAAGGCGCTCGAAACTGGTCAAGTATTTTAAAATTTTCTATTTTGGGATGCTCACGACTAATGATTTTTTTTTTGATAGCGGCTAAGTCGAACCAGTAGTATAGCGTGGTCACGGTTAAACTGCCACCACTACAAGCCATGCAACGGTTCGAAATATCGGCAACCCAAAAATCGTTAATCTTAATTACCCGGTAAATAACAAAACGTATAAAATGTATAAATATAATTTAAAATCATATTTTACATATGTTACTTTGACATACATTACGTGTATTTAAATGCTTTATATTGAAATGAAGTTGCTGAATTTGAATCGGATTTTCAGCGGAAATGTACATGCTATTATAAAGCGATTATCGTGAACGTTATTCAGGATATCGATCGTAAATGGGGCAATGCAACACGTTGCACGCTTGGGGAATAAAGGAATTGGTATGGGATGTGTTTGCGCCTCGGCTATTTTGCCGACAATGCATTTATAATATTAGGTCACGTAGTGTGATCCAGTAACAATCTGTAATAAATGGCCATAATTTATGGCTGTGTTTTTGAAATTGATTATCACTATTATATTAATACTAGCGACAGGGCCCAGCTTCGCCCGGGAAATAGAGTTTATTTGTAGGTACTTAAATTATTTTTGTTTCATACATGCCATTACCTCATCATCATCCAGTCATTATCTAGTTGCAAAATTAACTTAGAAAAATCCATGTCGAACGGCGACTGAATTATTGTATTGAATTTAACTATTTATTTTCTCGCCCAATTTACAAAAAAAACTTAAATTATTATGCACCAAAATCTTCTTCAGGAATCACTGTACCTGTTACTGAAAATTGTGAGAAAATTGGTTTAGTACTTTTTGAGTTTTGAGTGTATCGCGAACACACAGACAGACGCGACGAGGGACTTTGTTTTATAATATTTATCGATTTAGACAGATGGAATTATAATTCAACCGGGGAAATCTCACAGCCGCTGTTAATCCGCTGTGAAGCAACTCTTGTATTTAAAATCAAAAATCAAAATCAAAATATTTTTATTCAAAGTAGATTCTTTACAGAATTCTTTTTGAACATGAATAAACTACCACCGATTCGTAAGGTGTTTCGTTTTGGAGAAGAGTCGGCGAAAGAAACTCCAAAACACACATTTTTTTCATCTTTAAAAAGTAATTTACAAATAATAACTTAAACTAATGGAGCAAGTGGAGCTGGAGTCGTTTCTGACC